>JAKUCV010004017.1:10654-24772 GCA_028386065.3 Turnera subulata | reverse complement strand
CACCTGTCCTTATCTTATTGGGAAGCAGATTCCACGGGAGGCTAAGGCATGAAAGGAAGCAAGATATAAGGGGGAGCATAATGCTGCTTGTAGGCATGCAGTCATTTGTAACCGAGGCTGGAGCATATCAATAAAATCTCTTTTCTTTCTATTATGTATTGATGTATCTCAAATACTCTGTGTATTTGTTTTACACCAGTTAGAATTTTTTATTGGCATAATATTATTTATGAATATGCTAGTTAGTATAATTAGTAGAAGGGATAACTTGGTTTTTTGTTTAATGATATTCAAATTTAATATCCCCGTGTATTTGCTTACGATCCAGCAATTTAGCTTTAATAATGCAACTCTAGAACTCCCTTTTTGGTGCACCTACTTTTAGGCTATCATATTTTCATCATTCATCATCAATGCATTGCCTAGCTTACCTTTTTCTTGAAGAATTTCGTAGCTATACTATAACGATTACGAATAATCACGCAAATATGTAGTATCACTGTATTATACATCAAAAGAAGTTGGGGCAATGATGGTTATACTCTTCAAATAGTTAATTCTCACTCTCTTCCATGTTTGTAGCGAACAAGATTGAGATACTCGCTTGGAGGAGGCCAAATGAATTCTTCCTCTTATAACGCAATGGTTCAATAAGCCCTTATTTTCCTAAACCTAACAAAGAGGACTCAGCCCCCAGTCCTTCAACGAACTTGGTAAAACAGAACAAAATCGCTCTCTCTCTTTGTGATCAGCTACAAATCTTGATTCTAAGCCAGACATCATTCAAGTCTCGAGATTAGCTTATGATGAACTATGCAGCAGAGTGAGTATGGATGACAGGAACTTTGTCACCAAGCCCACTAGAGTCCAGAGGGGATGAATGAAAGAGACATTTAAACGGTGATAATATATAGTGAAGATATTTCAGCGACTTTCATTATCCCAGTATCCATTTCTGTGGGCCGCGCTTGCCCTACAAAGAACTCACTGGAAAGGGCCACGGGCCTAAAACCCACGTAGCAAATAATAACCCCAGCAAGATCAGTAGAAAATCAAGAGAATTATCACAAGTCTACCTTGCTTGATCTTGGGTCCCACGATATCATTTTGTAATTTCTAACACGTGTATCATACCCATTCTTTTCAGTTCACAAGCCTCCTGCTGCTCGGGCTCTTTTCCTCCTGATTCTACTTTAGCGAATATCAGAGCATTCATGACCCTGTGCCATACTTTCTATATGAATACAGCCAAAGAGACAGACCAATGGTGCTGGTTAGACCCCAAAATCATCCATGGACTAAATAGGCATGGACATGTCAAATTGATAGCCGAGGAAATGAACGAGAAGCGTGAAACAGTTACAGTAAAAGCCACTTCCCTCCCACTTTGTATCCTGGACGGCATTGCCGCTCACAGTGGGAATTCCGGAGGGAAGGACATCAGCGAGAACAATCATTTCCAATTCTTACAAAGTCACCGAGAAAAACACTGTTGAAAAATAAGCATAGAGGCGGGTAGGGAAGTAAACAAGCAATGAGAATTGTTGTCCTCACCCGACAAATGCACCATTAACTTGACCACAATTGATCAATAGAGGAACTACAAAATGAAGGAATTTACAAACAAATGGAGTGAGCATTTGCTAATTGAATCTTATAGCTGTAGAATGGTTAGCATCCAAGGCGGCGTTTAATCTGTGCTTTTTAATCAGTCAATAGCATCTCATTGGTCATCTGGTGCTGAAATCCTACGCGTATTATATGAACCGCAGTGACTGCATTTGTGGCCAACGATGTGAAATGCAACTTTGCTAGTATCATTGCAGTCATTGCAGAGTATCCTGACCTGCAGAAACCCAAGCAAAATTCAGTGAAGAGTGAGAGTTATATATGGCACGACAACATATTTTTATGAGCAATTGTCCACGGGAATATTGTTAACTTTTAATACTCATTAATAAGATTAACTGGGTTCTCACTCTGTCAAGAATAAAGGATACTAATTATCTTTGAAGTAAACAAACAAAGCAGGAAAATGCATAGCAGACCTCATATTGGTATTCCTGAGGCATTTGAACAGCTTCAATCTAAAAAAGAACAACAAAGGAGAACGAGAAATTATCATAAGCAAAAGAAACATGGAAATTGACATCAAAGCTAACAAATTACTTTATGCTGAGCAACATTAAGCATTGTAAAATTGAAGAATATTATTGGCATAGAAGATGGATTGCAGAATCAGTTACACAAATGATCATAATAGTCCAGAAGTCAGACTTCATACCACTTCAAATAAAAAAAGTAAAGAGTACAGAAATGTTCAATCAACTTGATACCACTTTAATCACAAAATTAACCCCAACACTCCTAGAACCGCAATGTTGACGTACCTCTCTATCAAGTAGTTGCCAGAAGTCAGACATGTCCAACACAGTTTTGGAGCAAATTGGACAACGATACCTGAGGGATGAAAATTTTATGTACCCTATCAGACTGCCAATTTAACTGAGCAAAACTACTAAAAGAATAAAGAATCAGGTCAGTTAGACGTTTACTGATTTTGAGTCCGCATTTCATGAAAGCAATGATCATGCATGGTGTGGCCGCACTTCATAACAATTGCGTGCTTAACTGAGTCAAACAGATACTGTTGGGAAATTAAAAGATTGTCAGAGAGAAAATATGTATTTTTCCTCAGAACAGATTTTCAGATAAGGTGGAAACCTCATAGCAGACAGGGCAGTAATTCTTCATGGAGTTCTCAATGCACGAGTGATTATCACGCAGAGAAACTGTATAGCAAGATCCTGGCACACAAACTCAACAGATAAGGGACGTCTAATTTCCATTAGTCTGCATGCATTTTAGTGATTATAAAATGCATGCGAAGCTGACCAAGATGATGAATTCAAAAGAATCCCAACTTGAAAAACAAACAGGTGCTGAAACACCTGACAACAAGAGGCCTGGATCAAGTTTGGATGAGTCTTAACGGACTAAAATCATAAGAGTCATGACAGAATTTAGCTTTGTTGCTGAGATTCCAAAGTTGTGGAACCCAAGTAGCAAGGAATTTAAAGCAAGCCAGAAGCCACAAAGGGCCTTAGAATCATGCAAAGAACTCAATCTTCAGATAAGTTAATAGTAACGCAGACTGAGACACATACGATTCAAAGACTAGAATGACCCTATTAACGGACAAATATAACAATAAACCAGTGGGACAACGAAGAAGAAGACCACTTACCACACTTCTCACAGTGAAAAAAGTTCTCACGGCCACCAACTCTGGAAATCATCATTCACATAAAATGGGCATTCAAGAAAACAGAAAGAGATGAGCTTAACAAGTTAAAACAACTAGAAACGATGGAGGAGACTTTACTCCAGGGCCAGGTAATTTTGGCAATGAAACTTTGATCACTAACCTGCATATCCCACATCCATCACAATGAAACTGATCTTTACTTGCCTGCAATAGGCCCCAATTACATCACTGACTATCGACTCTTTAACAAATGTAAACTACGAAGTAATTGAAAGGGAACAAATCGCACATCATCATCATAGAATTTGCAAACATCACAAAAGTATTCACCCATCTTGACACCGCAGGTGTTGCAAACCTGAGAAACCTGGAAAAAGAACAGCAAAATTAAAAAAAAAAAAAGTAATTTTTTTTTTATATAAAAAAAACCATCTGAAACAAATAACAAGCAATGCCAACAAGGGTCCAGCCAGATTATATTAAGAGAGTTATAAACCAGCCAGTCAAACCTGTTGCTCCGCGTTGCAAAGCGAACAAATAACCTGTAAAACACGAAACACTAACATAACCCAACTGGAAGAACACAACATAACGGAAAGAAAAATAAAAAAAAAAGAAGAATGAAAATACGAGCTAGACATTCTAACGTACTTGTGTAACTTCGTGCCTGACAATCTCATGGCGATCTTTTGCATTACTCAGCGAACTCTATATCACAGCAATTGATAAACAAAATGCGTTAAAAGTAGCATTAAAGACAAAAAGAAAATTTCTAAGGCAAAGAAGGGAAAGAGGGTTTGGCGTACGGTGGCTTCATTATGGCAGTGGCGGCAGGGGAACACTTGGTTGCAGCATGGAGCTCGGATTTTGCACCGTCTCCTGTAATGTTCGCACCTAAAAATAAACAGACAAAAAAAATTCTTTTAAAAGAAGTAAATAACCAAACGGAGAAGGGCAAAGAGGAGAATTAGGGTTTAGCGATTTAAAAAATACCCGTGCTCCAGTTTGCCAGCATCTAGCCTGCTCGGAGGAGGAGGAGGAGGAGGAGCAGGAGCAGCAGCCGCGACTGTTTCTTCTTCTTTCTCCATGGAGTGATTGGTTCCTTTACTTCGTTAATAAACAATAATCCGTTTTTGAACCAGCTCTACTCTGTCCGCAAATAAATACTCCAAATACAAAATAATAGCGAAGCGACGATGGGTAGAACCGTCAAAGTGCTAATTAAGACAATGATTCTCTTCATATGGCCTGGCCGGAAATATTAACAGAAATCGGCCCAAAATTAAAGTTGGGCCCAGACTACTTGAGACAAACGGAAAAGGACTATAAATCCTGCAGGAAGGGTACACCGACTTTGTGGCTTGTGCTCTTTTTTTTGGATTAAAGTTTTGTTTGATCCTTGTGTTCGGCACTAGTTGGAATTCATCCTGATGTTTGATTTATGTGGGCGAACCGATCGGGTTGATTCAATTCGATTTGTTGGTTCGACTTTACATGTGGTTTCTACATATGCTGAAGCGGTGCCGAAAATTTGCTACATCAGTTTTTTGCACCGAATTTTGGCGAGAGGGACTAAGGTAGGCCAACTAGGAAAAACAGAGAGATAAAAAGAAGCCAAAATTCAACACAAGGATGAATTCTAACCTTAGCGCCTAACACATGATGAAACAAGTCTTTAATCCATTTTTTTTTTTATACAAACCGACTTGGTTCTCTTGCACAATTAACTCCTATAAATAAACCACCCCTCCAACCCAAACCCTCACAGATACAAGTTTTTTTTTTTTTTTTGTCTAAGTTTGCTTGATCTTCTAAGTTTGTTTAACGCCTCTTTCCATACTACACCAAACATAGCTTTCTCAACTTCTCCTCCTCTCTTTTTTTGTATTGTCTTTCAACAATGGAGATGGTAACTTTCAAAAAAAGTGATCAAGTGGAGGTTTGCAGCAAACAAGAAGGGTTTATTGGGTCTTACTATGAAGGGACGGTTTTGAAGCAACTCGGGCCCAAGTCCTACACAGTGCACTATAAGAACCTGGTAGAAGAAGATGACGAGTCAAGGCCACTGGTGGAGGTGGTCCTCGGCGAGGAAATCAGGTCAACGCCACCAATAATCCACTTAATTTGGTGGTGGGTTTGATCTGCATAACAAGGTTGATGTGTTTGCTAATGACGGTTGGTGGGCTGACAGGATTACTGAGAGGAAAGGGTTTGTTTATTATGTCTCATGGTTCTCTGTTGAGGATTCATCTGGATTGGGTTAATGGCAAGTGGGTTTCTTCCATGGAAAGAACCCCAACTTAACTTTTCTTGCATGAAGATCTGGTTACTTTCTTCTGGCAATGGAAAGAAGCTTTAGTTCATGGGAAAAATCTATGCTTAATATTTAGTGTAGATTCTTTTATAATTTGTGTGATCATATATTTTACCAACTCTTTTGTAGTAATTATGCTGCTCTCAACTTGAATTTTTTTTTATATGTTGTATTCTCAACTTTATTATTATATTTTGGAAATAATTAAAGTGAATTCTTATTCGTAAAGGCCATTGTAATTTAGCTAGCTTTATGGTGGATGATCAAAGAATTTAGCTTTGTGGTGAACATTGCCGGCGATAATACGTGTCAACCCAAAGGATCACACATGCGCATGAAATCTGTTTTTACAAGAGAAAGAAACCAGAGAAAAACATATGTTGATGGTTAACATCTGAAAGCAGTGGAAACTTTCTTCTTAAAAAACTAAGAAAAATAAAAAATCACTTTTCAAAACAACTTCCCAAACACACTAATAAATTTTTAAAAATTCTAAAGTGGCAATGCACAAAGTATAGAAGGAAGACAATGAGATGTAGAACTTATATGCTAAAAACAAATCCATCTTAGAATAAAAAGAAAGAAAAAATCCATCTACTCTTAACTCAAGCTTTAAGTATTTGTTTTGTGCAACTGGAATTCAAAACCTACTTAAAAGTCTATATTCTTACCAGGTTTTAAACACCTAATTCTAGATTACAAGCACCTTATACTCCACACAAACCTTTATTTTTGGCCACAGGAGGCTATACCACAACATGCATGATGGTACCCCTCAGGGAAGTTCCCAATAGGCCATTGTGGAATTAGTGAGTGTCTTGCTATATCCCCAAATTTTGCCACCATGTATTAATTTCAAGTCATTAACTGTGTCTTGGGTGTGATTGTTTTCCCTGGAAATCCAAAGACCGAACCAAAAACTTCTAACTTAAATCACTAACAATGGCAGAATGTGGAGGATGCCTTGTCTTCCTTCCGTACAATGCTTGAAGAGGTTCCTTTGCCTGATATTGTCCAATTCAATCAAATTATGATTAAAAAGGGACCGTAGAATACAAATGTACAACAGTACTACTTCGTTTTCCTTGAATGTTACCATTTATAATATTTTTTTTGGTTTCTAATCACTGATAAGACTTACAATATTCAATGGGTAGAGTTTAGATATGGTATCATGGAATATCTACACAAATTAAAAAATGCATAACTTAAAAGAATTGTGCGAAACATATTAACAATTCTATTTCTCATTTCTTCTTGTTCCAAATATCTAAAACGAATCATATTATTCATATTGTATCTACTTTGATGTTTTAATATTTAGTATACATCACAGTAGCAAAATAAATACATATTTCTTTGGACTCAAGCAAGGCAAGGTTTGTCTGCTACTAGTGATACATAAAATATTTTGAAGAGAAAGAAAAAAATTTAACAAAAACTTAAATGTGCAAGAAATATTAGCTGTGGCAGTTGATCATATACTTTGTTTTTCCTTGATACAACTGAGATGTTTTTTTTATTATTATTTTTTGATGTAAATACAGCTGAGATGTGCGATGCTCAAGACAAAGACTGAAACTTTTTTTTTTTTTTGAGAGCAAGACAAAGACTGAAACTTGACAAAAGACAAAGCGTGATTGAATAAGCGTGATTTGAATTATTTTTTGATGTAAATACCCCGACCCGTATTTACCGTACACAGTAAACACGTGCCGGAACTGTGACAACCCAACCCAACAAAGCCCAACATACAATGTATAAAAACAATAGACTGGTCAACAGTCCAATAACAAAATTGAAAACCGGCCCTTCGGCCCAACAAGTAACTCGTCACCCGAACCCCGGGGACATCAATAACAATAACCATCCGGCCCAATGGCCCAATTACAACATAAGCACAGCAGAAAACTTAACAATATGCACAGCGGAAGACTTATAACTAACATGACAACATATGAAAAACCCAATGCAACTAATGGATCCGAGTCCTGTCCGAGGGTACGCTTCAGCTTGCCCTGTACGTTCCTGCACTACAAACAACTCATCCTACAGAATGAAAGCCCGCAGGTGAGGGGTGAGTCCGAAGTGCTCACCGACGAAGGATAAACAGAGATATATAATCAACCGTAATACCTTCGAAGTAATACAACCATCATAGCAGAAGAATCTAACACAAACAACACGACATAGGAATCCAACACAAACAACACGACAGAGGAATCCAACGCAAACAACACGACAGAGGAATCTTACTAAATCATATCAAAGCCAAGACCAAAAGATTAATTATTATTAATTCCAATTTTATCTCCCGGGATCCTGTCACTGGACAAGCTAGGGTCGTACCAGGTTATCAATTAATTCCGGATGCCAGGTCAAACAACCATACCAAATCTTACCATACCGGGACCACGTCCCAAATTACCAAATCACACCGGGTTCAACAACCCAAATACCATACCGGGATCAACATCCCAAAACCGGATATTCGGTATATCCGAACCACTGGGTGTTCGGTATACCCCAACCACAGGCATCAACATGCCAACCGGATATTCGGTATATCCGAACCACTAGGTATTTGGTATACCCTAACCACAGGCAACAACATGCCAACTGGATATTCGGTATATCCGAACCACTGGGTATTTGGTATACCCCAACCACAGGCATCAACATGCCAACCAAATCAAGTAACCAAACCAAGTAACCGACCATAGCATCCCAAAATTAATTTTCAAACCATCGGGTCGTACCACTATTTCCCACATATATCATCATCTCATATCAATTCCAACTTCCAATTTCCATTTCTCAATTATCCACAGTCAATAGTTTATTCCAATTATCCAATCACAACACTGTCTACCGTCAACAATCACAATATCCATAACAGTCAAACAATTATCCAATTTCCTATTAGCTCAAGTTACACAACAGACCAATCCTTCAACAGTTTCATAACATCAATTACTCACAGTCCAACATCAATCACAACACAGTATCCAATAAACCAACAACAGTCATACAACGGTTCAATCAAGCAAATCAACATCATAGCAACAACAACAACAATAACCATAGCAACCAAATACCCAACACAATTCCATATTACCAAATATCCATCAACAATACATAAAGCACCAATTATTCACAATTAACAGTTCATCACAATATCCACACGACCAATAGCACAGTCCAACAACAGCAACATCAATAACCATAACAGTCAAATATCCAACAATGACCCTCTCAGTAGTTTATTCAAACAACAAAACACACAATTATCCACATTGACCAGTTCATCATTATTCTCAACACAATATCACAAATCCAATATCACAGTCTAACATCAACAACAACGACAACAGCATAGCAGTCAATCAACCAACAGTAATCATCTCAATAGTTCAATCAAACAACAAAACAAACACAGTATTACGAGCACATATTAAGGGTTATCCATCCTCACCTTGGCCGATTACTCAACTCCGGAAACCATGACCGGTCCGACGCCGGCTCCTCGGGAAACTGCCCGATATCCAAACCTATACATCAAAACAATACATACTCACATAAATGCACATAATCGGTATATCATGATGCCCAAACTGCGAAATTACCCATCTCGGTTCATATCTGTTATTATTTCCATTCACCGAAAATATTTTACCGTACGTATTTCCAAATATAATTTCGGTACCATACTTTAATTAAAACTCTTTTCAAAATATTTTTATGAAAGTATTTATCATTATCCAAAAACATTTTTATCATAATTTTTCTAGGAAGAGATATATATATATATATATATATATATATATATAGGTTTATGTATACATTTCCAAAATTATTTATTCCAAGTAATTATACTTTTCAAAAATATTACTATAATATAATTCCCTGAGAAATATAACGTACGTTTATATTCTCAAAATATTTTATAGTATTTTGCAATGGGTATAGTTCATATTTTAATTACCTTAGCTTCTTGAAAATAATATAACATGGTAGTTACTTTATTATTTTCTCAAAATATAGCCATATACTATATATTTATTTTTTTTCCAGAAAATATAATTTATATACTTATTCAGATTATATACATTATTTATTATTATTATTGTTTTTTTCCAAATTATTTATTCCCCTTAGTATACATTTTACCAATTCAGATTGGGCCAAACATTAAAACCAAATTTTAATCTATAACCCATCAGGTGAGCCCACAAGACTTGACGCAGGCCCAAGCCATAAAGCCCAGACGCAAGCACCACAGTCCATGGCCCGACCCAGTCCACGATCTGACCCAGCGGATCCGGGTCATCCTATTTCGCAAACGGGTCAACCATCACATACGGGTCTGCTCACCTATGCATCGGTCGACGGGGCGGCGTGGCTGTTGCAGGCGGCGGAAGGCGCGAGCAGGGGAGAGGAGCAGATCGTGGTAGCTCGGTGGTGACTCCTCGGTGGCGGCGAGAATGCGAGCGGTGCGGCAGGTGGCTCACTTCAACGCCTCGTCTGGACGGCGGCGTGGCGGTGGTGTCCTGCAAATGGCGGCGCGAACAGGGTAGTAGCAGGTCGAGGCAGACGGGCTGATGGCGGGCAGCGCGAAAGAGAGGGGCTTCGTCGGTGGTGCGAACGCGGCATCGAGGAAACGACACGACCGGAGACGCGAGTCGCAGCTGTGTTCGGTGGCAGAAGGGGAGGCGTACGCTGCGGTGGTTGCCTCGTCGAGCTTGTCACGACTGGACGGCGGCGGCGTTGGGCAACGAAGAGGAGGGCTGGTTTGCAGGTGGTGGTTGCGGCCGCTGGTGGTGGAGGTCTCGGGCAGTGGTGGTGATGTCTATATGGTTTTGTTTATTTCTTTCCTTTTTCTGGTTTTCTTGGGTAGTTGCAGGAGAGGAACGGGTAGTTGGCAGTGAGGGGATGCAGAGAGTAGAGAAGGGTGATGCTAGGTGTGGATGTGTTTTTTTTTTTGCAGGAAAAGAGGGAAGTAGGAACGCAGGGTCACGGGCTGCACCGACAAAGCTCACAAGCGCACAGGTAAGTCACAGGCTGCACAGCGGGAGGCGGCTCCACTGTGTAGGCCGTGTTCAAAATGGACCAGAAAATAATTGATACACCCACTAAGTTATTTTTCGGTGTGATTTTTCCGAAGATTCGGGACCCGAAAAATACCAACTTAGGCCCGAAAAATCCACGGAAAAGTCACTAGCGCGGGAAAACCCTCGGTTTCGAAAAAAGGCTCCCGATTTACCTTGAATTAATTACCCAAGATTAATTCAACAGTAAATCACTGTAGAAAGACTTCTACAGTCCCGGTAAAAATCCAAATTTTTACCCGGGCTGTTACATTCTACCCCCCTTAAAAAAAATTTCGTCCCCGAAATTCCGTCTTATCCGTGGGTCCTACCACGATAAGATTCTGGCACACTCTGCCAGGTATCCAACCTCAACATGAGTTACCGCTTATACCCTTAAGCGACATCTCATCCGCTTATAAATACCAAACCTCATAGCCGAGACGCTCACTCTCAGTCATGGACTCTCCACTCCGTTCTCGTATGACCTCAGACTCCGAGAACAACAGCTACATCGGTGGCACCGCTTTCCCGACAAGCTCCAATGAAGAGCCTCCAAAGAAACGGTTCAAGACCAACATCATCAGCCTGAAGGAGCATATGGTCGTTTCCCCAAAACGACGGAAGAAACGTGCCAGCAAGAAGGCTGAAGATCGTAAGGGCAAGGCGGTAGCTGAGAGCAGCACTCCGCAGCAGAAGCTGACACAACTGAACGTCTCGCTGAGGAAGATCAGCTCGGCGGCGGCGCAAATCGAACTGGCGTGTGCGGAGCTGTTCCCACACATGAAGAACGTAGAAAGGCTTGTAAAAGATCTGGAGAAGCAAGTAACTCGATAGAGTACTTCTTCTCCTGTTGTAAACCTTTATAAAATAAATAAAATAAGCTTTCTCTTTGTAAATCAAAACTCTCTTATGTTATAAAATCTTATGTTATACGAAAAATTAAAGCATCTCAAGGCAAAATAAAACTTGTCAATAGAAATATAAAATCAAACATAAAGAATTCAAAAATAAAACTCGTTTAACAAAATCTGAACAAAAAGGAATTAAAACAAAACATGTTTCATGCTCGGCGCTCGAATCGGACGTAAACATCCTCGAATCACGAAACGTAACTCGCACAGCGATGATCACGGGAACGTCCTGTGTCCCTCGAAAGAAACGTTACCCACTTGTTCAGAATTTCCGCATGAGCCAAAACATCTGTCTCGTCTTGTATCTCTCCAAGATGTCCGAACAGCTGTAACCTTGTCGCACATGCACTCTACTCGAGGTGTGGTCCCGTCTGTCTAGCCTCAACGGTCACGGATGCATGTGATAAAAGATGCAGAAAAATATAGTAAGACCATGAAAAGAAAAGACAAGGTAGCCAGAGCGAAAGAAAATCATGAGATGGAAAAGGCTGAAAAACTCTGGCATGGCAGTCCGAAAAACGCGTAAAGTAACAAAGCAATAAATAAAGCAACGGTAAAATTCAAAAAGCAAAACTTGAAAATCGAAAACAATAAACACGCTCCCCATAAGTGTATAAAAGACGGAGCGGTGATGTGTAAATCATCAAAAGCATTAAAGCAAACAAAACTCTCAGAAAACAAACCACAACGTTTAAAACAAAACCCCACACGTCCAAATCAAGATGCCTGCTCCATCTTCAGTTTTCTTCGTCGAAGGTGCCAACCATGATAGAAGGAATCGTCTGGCGTACAGCATGGTCAACGAACGTGCTGAAAAGCTATCGAACGAGCTCGGCAGGATGCCCCGACTGGTCTTTGTCGACGAGCTCTACTCCTCAAGATTCTTCGTCACTCCCATGGAAGAGGTGTTCTTCTAGAGGACCATGGCACTCTGAGGACATCCTTCTACGGCTCGGCAAACTCAATGATGTTCTTCATCTCCGAAAGGCTATAGGAGTTCAACCTGGAGTCCACTTGTTAGACTATGGAGCAAGGTGCCTACTACCAACTCTCGATGACGGCCTAGAGCATGCCCAGAATGACTCGGCTACCTCCAACCTGGCCAAAGGCACGACTACTGGTGTGGAACTGTAGAGGCGTTGCAAGGCGTGCCCAAGAGTTCTCGCGTACTCTGAGGGACCTGAAGAACCAGTACAAACCAAACATGGTTCTTCTGACGGAGACCCAGTGGCAACCTCGAGACGATCACGGTCTCATCCCACTCCGGTTCCCTCAAGCTAACCGGTTCGAGATTCCTGGCCAGAGCGACAGAGGCGGCATGTGGTTCTCGTGGAGCGATAGGGTCACGGTCAACATCAACAGCGACCCAAACAGCTTCTGTGTCAACGTCGTTCCGAATCGTTAAATGTATTTTTATTTTTATAAAATATCAAATCTCAATGTAATGTTTCTGTTTGTATCTCAAATATTAGTATTATCAATAATTTTTTTTTTCGCTTATTCATGGCATCATTACCTCATATGTGTACGTTCTGCGACAGCAAGCGTCTCTCGATTGGATCCATAATGCACTAACTAAATGATGTAAAATAATAAACAACTGGAGAGAACTATGCAATTAAGGACAACAAACACACAAAGACTGCCCAACAAGACCTAACGCCCGCTCCGCTACCAAAATGAGACGCCCCGACCCGTATTTACCGTACACAGTAAACACGTGCCGGAACTGTGACAACCCAACCCAACAAAGCCCAACATACAATGTATAAAAACAATAAACTGGCCAACAACCCAATAACAAAACTGAAAACCGGCCCTTCGGCCCAACAAGGAACTCGTCACCCGAACCCCGGGGACATCAACAACAATAACCATCCGGCCCAATGGCCTAATTACAATATAAGCACAGCAAAAAACTTAACAATATGCACAGCGGAAGACTTATAACTCACATGACAACATATGCAAAGCCCAATGCAACTAATGGATCCGAGTCCTGTCCGAGGGTACGCTTCAGCTTGCCCTGTACGTTCCTGCACTACAAACAACTCATCCTACGGGATGAAAGCCTGCAAGTGAGGGGTGAGTCCGAAGTGCTCACCGACGAAGGATAAATAGAGATATATAATCAACCGTAATACCTTCGAAGTAATACAACCATCATAGCAGAAGAATCTAACACAAACAACACGACAGAGGAATCCAACACAAACAACACGACAGAGGAATCCAACGCAAACAACACGACAGAGGAATCTCACTAAATCATATCAAAGCCAAGACCAAAAGATTAATTATTATTAATTCCAATTTTATCTCCCGGGATCCTGTCACTGGACAAGCTAGGGTCGTACCAGGTTATCAATTAATTCCGGATGCCAGGTCAAACAACCATACCAAATCTTACCATACCGGGACCACGTCCCAAATTACCAAATCACACCGGGTTCAACAACCCAAATACCATACCGGGATCAACATCCCAAAACCGGATATTCGGTATATCCGAACCACTGGGTATTCGGTATACCC
>JAKUCV010004016.1:0-72713 GCA_028386065.3 Turnera subulata | reverse complement strand
CTTTGATTGGTTGAAGACGGTAAATGACTGGGAGGACTTCATGAATTGGATCTGGTACCCTGCTGGAGTGTTTGTTAAAGGTTATCAGAGCTGGGAAGGATGGTGGTATGAAGAACAAGAACATCTGAGAACAACCGGACTTGCAGGAAAGTTACTGGAGATAGTTCTAGCCCTCCGGTTTTTCATTTTCCAGTATGGAGTAGTCTACAATCTAGGAATTTCTGCCGGAGGTACGAGCATTTCTGTTTACTGGCACTCTTGGATTTTCTTTCTCATCATTCTTGGGATGTATATGCTGATAGTATTCACTCATCAAAGGTATGATGCTAAAAAACACATCTACTACCGCTTGGTCCTGTTTCTTGTCATTGTATGTGCAGCACTTGGCATAGTATCATTGCTTCAGTTCACATCTGTTAGATTCTTGGACATGGTAAAGATTCTGTTGGCTTTTATCCCTACTGGATGGGGTATGATTCTGATTTGCCAAGTACTCCGCCCATTTCTGCCTACTGCACTTTGGAGATTAGTGGTTTCGGTGGCTCGGGTATATGAGATCGTGTTTGGTGTGATAGTCATGGCTCCTGTGGCATTCCTGTCATGGATGCCTGGGTTCCAATCCATGCAGACAAGGATCCTATTCAATGAAGCATTCAGTAGAGGTCTTCAAGTCTTCCAGATCATCACTGGGAAAAGATTAAAGTTGAAATTATGATTTGAGGACACTATTTTAACTTTATTTTTCTTCTCAGAAAGAAGCTAATTGCAGGCCAGTGTATCTGTACCATTTTTTTTTGGCTTTCTATGCTTTAGTAAAGGGGAGTCTTTTTCCTGTAGATGACAGTGGTAGCTCTTTCGGCTCTAACCTTTGATTTTGGGTCTCATGCTTCATCTTTACTTAGTTTAGAAGGAAGAAGTTTGGTCATAAATGAATGAGATTTTCAATTTTGTTTGTCTTATCACATAACATCAATTTGATTAGAGAATTCCTGTTCTCAAAAAAATGAGGACAATAATGATCTGATTTACTAATGTAAGAAATAAATATAAAATTAGAATATATATTAAATTTAACTCAATAAGAAAAAATTTCGCAAATATATATGAGATTATATTATAAAAATAATGATTAAAAGACGCAGTGTGTCCTTTCACTTTTTCGATTTTACTGTTTGTGTCCCTCTTCTTTTTATTTCAAACATTGTGTCCCCGAACCCGTTGGAAATAAAGCAATGTCGTCCAAATTACCTCCAATTGCCGGTTGACCAATCACAGCCTGCCACGTATCTTGAGGCTCACTATTAAATTAAAACCAGTTTCTTTTCTTTTTTTCACAAAATATCAAATAAAAAATGAAAATTAAATTTAATTTTTTTTATAATATAAAATAATTAAAATCGTGAAAATTAAATCCAATTACATTCCTCAATCCCTTACCATCACTCTCCACTTCACCTTCTCCACCAAAACCAACAAAAAAAAAAACAAAACCACCGAATCCGACCCCAGGTCTCGGATCCATCGCCGGAAACACCCACTGCCGACAATCAGGAACCCGAGCCACCAACATTCCTGTACAACGCACTATCCTCAACCCCCACAGTAGGAGCCTAGCCTTGCGTCGGCACACCAACAGTCAAACCACCATCAAACTCATTCAGCCACCACAGGACCCGCCCGCTGACCATCTTGAAACTGAAGCACAACCCACGGATTCAAACCATCTAAACACAACAACACCAACCAAATTATCCAACCAAATTATCATCTCGACCCAGACTACAAGAACGAAAGAACAGAAGAAGAAAGGGCAGAATAGGGGAGGCGGCGAGACTTACCAGGCGGCGGCGACTCCTTGCGACCACGCACTGGTACTGCTCGTCGCAACCACACCCTCGCACCGATTATGGGCTTGCGTCCTCGACGTGACAGGCTGCGGCGGTGGGGTGAAGAAAACCGAGAGAAGAAGATGATAGTGATAACGGCGAGAGGAAGAAACGAAGAAAGGTGAGTTAGGGGAAAAGGAAATAAAGAGAAAAGGATAAAAGAGAGGGTTCTCAGGTTTGATTACCCGTTCAAGCAACGATTTGACGGAGGTGAAACCGGAAGCAAATCGTGGGGAGAGAAGTGGAAGGTTGCGGCGATGAACAGATGCCTGTGAGGAGAGGAGAAGAAAAGGAAAGAAAGAAGAAAAATAAGAGAAAGAACACTCCATTTAATAATCCAAAAACGATTTTAATTATTTTATATTATTCAAAAAAGCTAAATTTAATTTCAATTTTCATTTGTATTTAGTATTTTGTGAAAAAAAGAAAAGAAACTGGTTTTAATTTAATTGTGAGCCTCAAGACACGTGGCGGGCTGTGATTGGTCGTCAACCGGCAATTGGAGGTAATTTGGACGATATTGCTTCATTTCCAACAGATTCGGGGACACAATGTTTGAAATAAAAAGATGAGGGACACAAACATTGAAATCGAAAAAGTGAAAGGACACACTGTGTCTTTTAACCTAAAAATAATACTTGATGAATTTTTGTGACATACTATAGTTTAAGAATTCTGAATTCTAGCATGGTACAAATTTTTCCCAATGATAATAGTTTAATACCAAAATAACCAATATATATAAAAACTCAATCACGCTTTTCATGTGAAAATAAAAAAGTAGAGAAATATTGTTGTCAGTGTGCTAAAGTTTGAGAATCAATGTTCTTAATCATGATGAGACCAATTAAGCAATTAACTAAACAATGATTGAAATAGTAATACAATATTAAATGAGTGCTATGCGATTATTAAACCAGAAAGTAGAATGACAAAGGTGCACCTATGGTGCCTACCAGCAGGTAAAGCTATCATAAAAGAGGAAGTGACATGGTTCCACCAACCAAAAGATAATTAAAGAAAGTTATCTATCTCCTTTGCATATTCTTTTCCACACCTTGGCAACTTGTAGTGTTAACGAATAATAATGCTCTGGAGAATGGGCTTTACTCTCCAGTTTGGAACAAAACCAATTTAAAGGTAATATCTGCAGAAACTTATAGCATCACAAAAAAAAAAAGGTAATATCTGCAGAAACTTATAGTATTTCCAAAATGCTATAAGAAAAATAGGTGGCTGTATTCTCTGCCAAAACTTATAGCATTGTCAATGTCAACACTTCAACAGTCCACTTCCCTGCTGCACTACAACATTTTGTCCTTTGAAGATGACCAACCTGAGTACCGGTACCCTGAGGTGCGTGCAGCCGTTGCTGCACTCAGGAACATTGAAAACCTACAAAGACCTCCTCACCCGGAATGGCAAGCTGGCTCCTCTGACATTTTCGACTGGCTCGGGATCTTCTTTGGATTCCAGAAAGGTAATATCTGCAACCAAAGGGAACACTTAACCCTCCAACTGGCTAACACTCACATGTCCCTTCCTTCACGAACAGTTGTTGATGTACTAGACCTCGGTTGTGTTCGCAAGTTTCGCAAGAAACTGCTTGGTAACTATACTAGTTGGTGCTCTTACCTGAACAAGAAATCCAACACTAAGATTCCTGCCAAGGAAAGAAATCTGCACATTAATCTCCAGTGTGAGTTATTATATGTTTCACTTTATTTGCTCATATGGGGAGAAGCTGCGAATTTGAGATTTATGCCTGAGTGCTTGTGTTACATATTTCACAACATGTGCATGGAATTGAATAAGATCCTTCAAGGTGAAATTGATAAGAGTACTGGTAGACCATTTATGCCATCCACCTCTGGCGAAAATGCTTTCTTAAGTTGTGTGGTGAGACCAATTTATGAGATCATTAAGGCTGAAGTGGAAGCAAGTAGGAATGGGACTGCACCACATAGTGCATGGAGGAATTATGATGATTTTAATGAGTACTTTTGGAGCAAGAGGTGTTTTGAGAATTTAAAGTGGCCTTTCGATCTTTCTAGTTCAAGCAAGCGAAAGCTGATGAGGAAAGCTGGTTTTGTGGAGCAAAGGTCATTTTGGAACTTGTTTAGGAGTTTTGACAGGCTATGGCTGATGTTAATTTTGTTCTTCCAAGCCGCAGTAATTGTTGCATGGGAAGAGACAAAATTCCCATGGGAAGCATGGCAGAAAAAAGATGTTCAAATTCGGCTTTTGACTCTTTTCCTCACTTGGGGTGGATTCAACTTCTTGCAGTCTTTGCTTGATGTGGTAATGCAGTGTAGATTGATCACTTGGGAGACACCATGTATCTTGATTAGAATGGTCTTAAAGTGCATGGTTTCAGCTGGGTGGACAGTTGTGTTTTTGCAATTCTACGAAATGATAGAGACTCAAAAACTTGGGGATGGGACGTGGTCCGATGAAGCTAATAGGAGGATAACAGATTTTTGTAAGGTGGTGCTGGTGTTTGTGTCGCCCGAGTTACTGTCACTGGTTTCATTCATATTGCCACAGGTTTCCAATTTTCTTGAGAACACAAATTGGATGATGTTTAAGGTGATGACATGGTGGTTTCATGGAAGTAGCTATGTTGGTCATGGACTGCGAGAGGGTTTTTTTGATACTATCAAGTACACTTTGTTTTGGCTATGTATCTTGTTGACCAAATTTGGGTTCAGTTATCTATTGCAGATACAACCAATGGTTAGCCAGTTAAAGCAGTTTCTGAATTTTGAGAATCAAAACTATACCTGGAACATGTTGTTGGAAAAGAATCACAAGACTGAAGTCACCCTACTATGCCTTCCTGTGGTGATGATTTACATGGTGGACTTGCAGCTCTGGTATTCTATCTTTACTTCTTTTGTTGGAGTAACAATCGGTTTATTTTCACATTTGGGTGAGATCAGGGACCTTTATCAAATGAGATTGAGATTCCAATTCTTTTCAAGTGCCATTCAGTTTCACCTCCTGTTAGAAGAGCAGTTTTGGCTTCCAAAGCGGACACTGGTGAGAAAGTTGAGGGATACTATCAGTCGCTTGAAACTCAGGCATGGGTTTGGCCAGCCATATAGAAAGATGGAATCGAGCCAGGTAGATGCTTTCAGGTTTGCTTTGATATGGAATGAGATTGTGATGAGTTTCAGAGAAGAGGACATCATCTCCGACCAGGAATTGGAGCTGTTGGAGCTGTTACCAAATTCATGGAATATTAGAGTGATTCGATGGCCATGCTTTCTCATCTGTAATGAGCTGCTGCATGCACTTGACCTGGCCAAGGATTTCCCTGATGCTCCAGACAGATGGTTGTGGGACAAGATATGCAAGAATGAATATAGGCGCTGCGGTGTCATAGAAGTCTATGATAGTTTGAAGGCCTTGTTGCCTGAGATCATCAAACCCAACAGTGAAGAGCATTCTATTATTGTGAAATTGTTCACAGAAATCGATTATCTACTCCTGCTGGAGAAGTTCACACGTGCAGCAAAGATAGCTGAACTTCCATATTTGCACAGTGTGTTTGTAAAACTTGTTGAGCTGTTGATCAAGCCTTACAAAGAAACAGACAAAGTTGCAGAGACTCTAAGGGCTCTGTATGAGATTGCTGTGCGGAAATTTTGGAAAAATAAGAGGACCATTACCCAGTTAATGGAAGACGGTTTGGCTCCTCGTGATTATACTATCATGATGACAGGGAAGCTATTTGGAGAAGTAGTTCGATTGCCTGATCCAACTAATGATAACTTCTACAGGCAAGTACGGAGGTTGCACACAATACTTACATGTAGGGACACCATGCTTGACATTCCAGCAAATCTCGAGGCTAGACGCAGAATCGCATTCTTTAGTAATTCCATGTTTATGGGCATGCCTCGTGCACCTGCAATAGAGACAATGTTGGGTTTTAGTGTCCTGACTCCATACAATGATGAGGAAGTAGTGTACAGCAAAGAACAGCTTCAGGCCGAGAACAAAGACAGGATTTCCATACTATTCTATCTGCAGAAAGTTTACGCTGATGAATGGGAAAATTTCATGCAAAGGATGCGCCGAGAAGGAATGGAAGATGATGAAGATATATGGACAACAAAGCTGAGAGACCTTCGGCTTTGGGCATCTTACAGAGGCCAGACACTTGCCCGTACTGTAAGGGGAATGATGTATTACTACCGTGCACTTAAGATGCTGTGTTTTCTTGATTCTGCTTCAGAAATGGATATTAGGAGTGTTCCAGGAGAACTTGGTTCGATGAGACGAGATGGTGGTATGGAAAACTTTGACCCTGTGGCGTCTCCTTCTTCCAAGAGCTTGGGAAGAAATGGCGTTCCGTTACTGTACAAGGGATATGAGGATGTGAATGTTTTGATGAAATTTACATATGTTGTTTCCTGCCAGACATATGCGGCTCAAAAGGCCAGAAAAGATCCCAAAGCAGAGGAAATCTTGTATTTGATGAAACATAATAAGGCCCTACGAGTGGCATATGTGGATGAAACAGATACAGGCAGGGATGGAAAGGAATATTATTCTGTTCTTGCGAAGTACGATCAACAGTTAAGGAGAGAAGTGGAAATCTACAGGGTCCAATTGCCAGGTCCCATGAAACTTGGGGAGGGAAAACCGGAGAATCAGAATCATGCCCTCATCTTCACACGTGGCCATGGAGTGCAAACTATTGATATGAACCAGGATAATTACTTCGAGGAGGCATTAAAAATGCGAAATCTTTTGGAGGAGTTCAAGCTATATAGAGGAATCCGAAAGCCAACAATCTTGGGAGTCAGGGAGTATATCTTTACAGGTCCCGTCTCTACGCTAGCATGGTTTATGTCAGCTCAGGAAACAAGTTTTGTGGCTTTACAGCAGCGAGTCATGGCAAATCCTTTGAAAATCCGCATGCATTATGGTCATCCTGATGTCTTTGACAGGTTCTGGTTCTTGAGTCGAGGTGGAATCAGTAAAGCTTCCAAAGCGATCAACATCAGTGAGGATGTTTTTGCTGGTTTTAACTGCACTTTGCGAGGAGGAAATGTCACGCACCACGAATACATCCAAGTTGGAAAGGGGAGAGAAGTTGGGCTGAATCAGATATGCTTATTTGAAGCTAAGATTGCTAGTGGAAATGGTGAACAGGCTCTTAGCCGAGATGTGTACAGATTAGGCCAAAGGCTGGACTTCTTCCGGATGCTGTCATTCTTTCACACAACTGTTGGATTCTTCTTCAGTGCAATGATGATGGCTTTGACTGTATATGTCTTTCTATGGGGCCGGCTTTATCTGGCTCTTTGCGGTTTCGAGCATTCTGACATGGCAAGTGAGGGAAACAATATTGGAGTTTTTTCAGCTATCTTGAATCAGGAGTTTGTCACCCAACTTGGCCTGTTCACCGCCATTCCTGCAATAGTGGAGAGCACTATTGAGCAAGGGTTCTTAGCTTCTTTATGGGAGTTCCTGATGATGCAGTTTCAGCTCTCCCCAGTTTTTTACACCTTCACCGTGGGCACCCGAATACATTTCTTTAGCCGTACTATCCTTCACGGGGGAGCCAAGTACAGGGCAACAGGGCGTGGCTACAGTGTGCAGCACAAGAGCTTTGCAGAGAATTATAGACTCTACTCTCGCAGCCATTTCATCAAGGCAATTGAACTTGGACTAGTGCTAATAGTGTATCAATCATACACTGGTATCAGTAGGGACTCTTTTTTTTACATTGATACAGCAATCACCTGCTGGTTCCTGATTCTGTCATGGATATTCACTCCATTTCTGTTCAATCTATCTGGATTTGATTGGTTGAAGACAGTGAATGACTGGCAAGATTTCATGGACTGGATTTGGTGTCGAGATGGTGTGTTTGCTGCAGCTGACAAGAGTTGGGAAAGATGGTGGTATGAGGAGCAGGATCATTTGAGAACAAGCGGAATATGGGGAAAATTGGTAGAGATGGTGCTAGCCCTCCGTTTTTTTTACTTTCAGTATGCCATAGTCTACAAGCTCAGTATTTCAGCAGGAAGTACCAGTATTACAGTCTACTGGATGTCTTGGATTTATATTCTTGTTTGTCTTGGGGCCTACATGCTGATAGAACTCTTCCAGCAAAAGTATGCTGCCAAAAAACACATCTACTATCGTCTCATCCAATCTCTTGTCATTACATTTGCAACACTTGGTGTTACGGCATTGCTTAAGTTCACATCTTTCAGATTGATGGATATATTCACTAGTTTGCTGGCTTTTATCCCTACTGGATGGGGAATGATATTGATTGCCCAAGTACTCCGTCCCATTCTGCAGTTCACTGGACTTTGGAACTTTGTGATGCCAGCTGCTAGGCTCTATGATATAATGTTTGGAGTAATAGTGATGGTCCCTGTGGCATTCTTATCATGGATTCCTGGATTCCAATCGATGCAGGGGAGGATCCTATTCAATGAAGCATTCAGTAGGGGTCTCCAGGTCATCCAAATTATGACTAAGAAAGGGCCAAAACTCAAAATGTGATTTGAGGTGACTTTAACTGTGTGTTTATTCTGGAAGAGAACATATTCACATCTTTAAGCTGTATATGATTCTGTGTTCTTTGAAGTGACTGAAATACCAAACGTACAGTCTTTGATTGTGAAAGTTCAAAATATGTCATCTTTCTCATAGTAGAATTCTACATCTTTATTCTTTCCCCCACTTTGTTTAGGACTTATGCATTATGTGATGTAATGAGAGTGCAGTTTGCTTAATTCAGTGTCTAAATCTACTTATAAGTATCAACATTTAGTGTCTTTCAAATTTTTCTGCTGCAGATTTAGCTACCAAAAGACAGGTTGTTTTACTTACAGGACGCATAGTTTTTGGTACTGTAAAGTAAAATCCAGCAGGATTATACCCTTAAATCCTGGAAAGAGTCATCACTGATCCACATGCAGTAGAAGGAAGAAGAACAGAATGATGTCACCGCATTCATGTAAAAGACCATAGCACAGACTCAACAAAGCAATTTCAGGACCTCTCAGTTGTGGTAGCAAATAACTTGGACTTATAGACCATGGCGATGGTAGTAGTATCATACTATCAATAGTCAATACCATAACAAAAGGAAAAACAAGAGTGTTGCTTTCATTCTAATATGATATTATCTTTGATCTTTATGCTTTGTTCAACTTATGGTTTGTTTGAGACACCTAGAAGTTCATAGAGTTTGTTCGATTTATTCTGTTCAAGTTTTCTGGGGAATATAATCACAAATTTTCCTGGCAGCTGACTTGCAAGAAACATAGAACTTATTATGTAATGCAATATATAAAGAAACCATATATATCTATATATACTAAAACGATGAAGACTAAACTAAAGTGATTTGACTCTTTTCCCCCCAACAAATTTTTAATATGACAACTTTATCCTTCAGTAATTTCCATCATTTAATTAATTTTTCTATCCATCATTTCAATATTTATTACTCAAATAACTTTACTTTGTTTTTTTCATTTTAAATATATTTTAAAATGACAAGATTCTAAATGTGTGATAATAGAAGAATGTTTACCTATTCACTGCTAATTGGATGAATGCAATGTTATCACAAAGGTGGCGAAAAAAATGGTGAAACAAACAATGAATTGTCCTATGCCTTTTAACACCTGTAAGAGAAAAGAATTTCTAATCCTCAAAATCACTACTTCGTCTCCAGCCAACACCTCATCTTCTTCAATATCCCCTTAACCTTCTACAACATCGTAATAGCTATTAAAGCGAACAGTACAACAACTCCAAGGTACAGGTTGAATAAGAACAAATAGGTACCTGACTTTTTCTCTATATAGGTTCTTTTTGGCTGGTCTTAGGATTATATTGCTAGATTTTTGTTTCTATTTTGTTACTAATGGAGAGTTCATATGCATCATATTTTCTGACTTTTGGTTCCAGCAGCACTTTTGCTACTGACAATTACTTTTAGGAGGGAGATGTCTTCCAAATAGAACCCATGCAGTATTGCAAGTCACCATATTTCAGATTTCGTGTTTCTTTCATACCAATTTTGCGTGACAAGAATTCGATAAGAGTTTCACTTTTTGTTTCTTTTAACAGTAAAGTTCAAACTTCCACAAAAAAAAGGTAACAATTAAAACTGATTAATTAACTACTATTTTTTTTTATACTAACGATTATGAATTTATTCATTCCTCAAATTATACAAGAGTTACATATCAGCCTGAGAAAGAGAACCTACACCTTAAATCACAATACAAAAAAGATTACACTAGGAAATTCGAAACCACCAGGTGCAACAGTTTATGAGTTAAACTGAAACAATTTGTAGTTCCGATTAGGAGCCTTCCACGCTTTTAAAAATTCAGCATTAGAGAGCACACAGAAAGCACTCACAGGGAAATTGGTGATTAATTAACTACTGTTATGTCACAGTTGACTTGCTCTTCCAAAGGGTTGATATATCATATTAACTTGATAATTTTTTTTGTTGCTCTTGCATTCGCCATCAACCGAAACTAAATTCTCATATGCATTGTCTTCCAGAGTTTGCATCTAAATAGTTTAATTTATTTTATAAATAAATTATAATTATTCATGAATTTATCTAGAAATATCTGTATCTAAACAGTAATATCAAAAGAAAATAAACTTGAAAGGTTATACTTATAGTTGTATAGATATAGTAGTGATTTTTCTTTTTTATTTATTAATGCATTGCTTATTTTCACTATTATTATTTTATGGTAGCGTAAGCATAGATTTGAAAAATTTTTAAGTAAGAAACAATTATAAATAATATCCTATTTCAACTCTCCATCCCGCAGCAACGCGCCGGTAATTAACTAGTACTCCTCAATTCCACGTCCTATTTGGCTTCAAATGTAACAGCCCGGGTAAAAATTTGGTATTTTTACCGGATTGTAAAAGTCTTTTTACAGTGATTTACCGAAAGAATTAATCTTGGGTAATTAATTGAAGGTAAATCGAGCGTCGTTTTTCGTAACCGAGTCTTATTCCGCGCTCGAGATTTTTCCGTGGATTTTTTCGGACCTAAGTTGGTATTTTTTGGGGTCCCGGAATCCTCAGAAAGATCACACCGGAAAATAATTAAGTGGGTGTATCAGTTATTTTCTGGTTCGGTCTGGACTCGCCCCATATGCACCCAAACCTGCATAATTGAGGCAACTATACAGGTGGCTGATACNGAAAAAAAAAAAAAAGAGGAAAATCGAGAGAAAAAAAAAAGGAGAGGAAGAAGAAAAGAAAAGGAAGAAAAAAAAAAGATGAAAAAAAATAATAACAGAAAATGAAAAAAAAGAGAAAGAAATAGAAAAATAGGAAAAAAGAAAAGAAAATAGAAGGAAAAAAAGGAAAACCCGGAACAGTTCGTCACCCGGATCCTCCCTTCACTGTTCATGGCGATGAGTTCTGCGCCGCTTCTCAACTCACCGCCGCCGCCTTGGCCTTCCCCGTGACGTCGCCGACCTCCCGCAGCCTCTTCCTCCCTTTCCCGCTGCGAGACGCGCCGCCGAGGGCCGTTGACCCGCGAGCAGACCCGCGGATCCGTTTCTCCTCCGCTCTGCTCAGCCTCCTGCCGTCGTCGCGCCGAGATTCCACCGCCTATGGAGTCGATGCCTCACGCCGCGCCTCGCGACACCTTCCCTGCGCTGCGTCGCGCCGCCGACCGCCGCTGCTAGGTGAGGACCCGTTGTGCTGGTCGGGTTGTGTCCGGTTCGCGACCTCCTGGGTTGCCGGGTTGGTTTTTTCTTTTTTTAAAAAAAAGGGGAAAATATATATATAGATATAAATATAATTATTTGCTGGTATTTAATTCTGGGAAAAAATATATATTTACTTTGAGAAAAATATAGTAAGTATGATTTATGGTTTTAGAGAAAAATATATGTATATATATACCTTGATAATTATGTTTTGTTTTGAAATAAAATATTATTATATATATTTATAAAAAGATAAATACTATATATTTTTCTGGAAATTATAAATGCGTTATTATTTTTCTGGAAAATTATGGTAATACCTTTGGAAAATATATATATTATACATAATTTATATTTCTGAAAAGTATATAATTATGTTGTTATATAATTGTTTTTTTAAATGTATTTTGTCTTTAGAAAATATATGTATATTTATAAATTTGTATTTATTTTTAGAAATCAGTTTTTATCAATATATATTACTTGAAATAACATATATAGCATATGATTAATATATATATTTTTTATAAATAATAATATTTGGTAATTATGTTATGGTAAATAGTTTTATAAAAAAATAATATTTTGGAAAATATATATGCATATGTTTTCTTTTCCAGAAAATTATGGTGATTATATTTTGGGAAAATTATAATTAATTTATGAAAACATTTTGAAAAGAGTTTTAATTAAAGTATGGTACCGAAATTATATTGGGATATACGTACGGTGTAATATTTCCGGTAAAAGATGATAATAAAGGATATGAACCGGGATGGGTTTATTTCGCAGTATTGGCATCATAGTATACCGATTATGTGCATTTATGTGAGCATGTTGTTTTGCTGTATAGGTTTGGATATCGGGCAGTTTCCCGAGGAGCCGGCTTGGGACCGGTCATTGTCTTCAGAGTTGAGTAATCGGCTAAGGTGAGGATGGATTTCCTTCAATATGTGCCTGTATTACTCGGTTGTTGTGTTTTATGATTGTTGCACTGTTGAGTGTTGCATTTGCTGTGGTTTGATTCGGGATGTTTATCCCGGTGCTAAGATTTGATTTTGGGATGTTTATCCCCGTGTTGAGTTTTGGATGTTTATCTCGGTGTCATTGGTTTAAAGAATAATGGATTAAATAATAATTTGTGATAAGGATGTCGATCCTCGGTTTTGGATGGGATGCCTATCCCGGTATTTTGGTTAGGGATGTTGATCCTTGTGATTTGGTTTTGAATGATGATAATATAATTGTCATGTGGTAAGTAGCGGTAGGGGAGAGCAAACGGTCGGTTCGGCACATGCCGTGCCGATAAGGGGTCGGTATGACTTTTTCGACACCCCTTTTTTCCGACCAATGCCGTGCCGCTATGCTCTCTATGCCGATCGGCACTATGCTGATGAGTACCGAACTCGGTACGGTCGGAATTTGGTTCTTCCGATAGCTGTTGCGTCGTGAGTCACGGGTAGATGGTGACAGTGGAGTTTGATACTTACCTCGATACGACTCGAGACGCACATGAAGGAAGGCAGCGCCGGGCGTGCCACCGCCTGGATCTGTTGCTGTGACCCTTGTCAAGGCCGGGTTCAACGAAAAGAAGAGGCTGCCGGAGCAAGAAAGTCGCCGTCTACAGCCATCGCCATCACCGTGCTTTGCATCAGAGTGTTTGCTTGACTTTGCATCAGGGGCAGATCTGACGGGATCTAAGGCTACAACCGCTGCCTGTTGTCGATGCAATCGAGCTGCCAGGTTGAGAGGCACGCCGGAGGAGAGGCATCACTACTCGTGGCGGCGGCGTGAGAGAGGAGGAAAGAAAGGGTAGGCATGGAGAGGGGTGATGTCGGTATCGGCAATACCGTTAACCGACGGTATCGCACGCCTCATGCCGAGAAGAGTCGCGGGGCTTATCGGCTCGGCACAATCGAATGGGGTGGCTCTAAAACCCTACAACTTCTGTGCCGATACCGTTGGTATTCGGTCGGTATCGGCACGGCACAATCGGCAAGGTTTTTTTGCCCACCCCTAATTAGCGGTACGACTCGATGGTTTAAGACTGTTTTGTGGTGGCCATGATCTGTGTAACGCCCCAAATTTTCGGTATTTAATTTTTATGAAATTTTCAAAATTTTTGGAATTTAATTTCTAATTTTACCCTTGCGGAACTTTCGGATTTTTGGTCGAGAAAATAATTTGTAAATATTACAATTGTATTGGCATTATTCTTTAATCGGGTTTGTTTTGGAATTTAATTGTGTTTCGGTGAAACACGGATTTTTGACGTAGTTTGGTATGATACTACGTAGTTTTGGGGAGCTTATAACATAAAACTCAAGCATGGCTCACGTTTTGACCAGGGGGTACGGCTGCGTTGACCTGAGGTGCGCGGAGGACAAAACGACGTCGTTTTGCCAAACAAAATGACGCCGTTTTGAGCATCAGCCGAACCCTAGGTATAAAATCCATTCTTTTCTCTCCTTCTGCTCTCTTTTCTTTCTTTTCTTCTCCTCTCTCTCTTTCTTTTTCTCTCTGGACGCCTCACCTCTCGCCCACGATTTCTTCTCCTCGATTTTTCTCTCCCTCTCTCGCTACTGCCTTTTCTTCTCTACAACTCACAAACGCCGCCACCATCTCTTTTCTTCTTCCCTTGACCCAGTTGCCATCGTTGCTGGTTGTGGCGTCTGGTTCGAGGTCTGGGCTCGAACTTGCAGTGTGACGGGGAGCTGTTGCTGGTTGTGTCGCCGTCTGGTAAGCTTGCCCCGCCACTCTCTTTGCTTCTTCACTTTCTCTTCAATTCAGGTTCTTATTGAATCGGGGTGTGTTTGTGATGATTTGTTTGGTTTGCATTTTGTGGATGTGGTTGTCTTGTGGTGGTGATTGACGTGCCTTGTGCGGTGGTCGAGGCGGCGGTGGACTCATGTGTTGTTGGGTCATTGGTGGTTTGTTGTTTTGCTGGTGAGCGGGCTTGTGGTTTCAGTGGAGGCCAGGGTTGGTTCCGGTGCGGATACGAGATACCCTTCGCGTTGCCGCCTCCTGTTCTTGGGTAAGCACCGTCGTCCTCATATTTTCTCTTCTCCCTTTTCCTTTGCTCCCCGTGTTGATAGCTTTGGTTGTGGTTGTTTGTGGGGTGTTCGGGTCTGGGTTCGGAGGCGGATGGTGTGTGTAGTGACGTTGTGGGTAGTTTGTTCTTCTGGGCAGGGAGGCTGTGATTTGAGTTTGCAAATGCATCTCGGCAATTGAGATTTGATTTTGGCTCCAGTGGTTGCGGATCTCGATTTGCAGGGGTTTCAAGGCTCCGGGCAGCGAAGATTGTTCCAGTAAGCGTGTTTCTCCGGCGAGCCTATGCTTTATAAATCTGTTCTTCCATGTTCTTAGGTTCTGTGTTGTTGAATTGGGTATTTCCGGTTATGGCAGACCTGTTATGGTTGTTATTCGGCTTTGGTACTGTTTCGACGAGGCTGACCGGAATCCGGCGAGGCTCGAAAATTTTCCGGAGAGGCTCGGGTCACTGTTCCGGCAAGACAGTGTCTTTTTGGCATTACGTGGTAATTCTCGGGCTTTGATGCGAATTTCGGTTCTTGTACTATCTTGTAGTGTAAATGCATTTAATATGTGCATTATGTAATAAATGAACTTTAGTGGAATTCGTGAGTTGCGAGTTGAGAGTGCGTGGTCGGAATATATTTCCGACGCGTTTAGAACCGTTAGGCAGAAAGGTTGGGCTCGGGAGTTCAATTTGTCACGGTTATGTTAACGGGCCGAGTCTAAGCCCAATAAATGTTAAGCGGAGTGTGTATGGGCTTTAGGCCCAATGACTATTATGGAATGGGCTTTAGGCCCAATGGATAATTAAACTCGGTAACTATTATGGATATGGGCGTTAGGCCCAAAGGTAGATAAAACTTTATATCTAAGCTTAAGCGGACTTTTAGTTTTGGGCTAAGATTGTAAGATTGGATGGGCCTAGACCCATGATCTGTTTAATCGGACTTAAGGGCAAAAGATAATATGGGTTAAAGTCACGACATTGACATGTTTTTAGCATAGTTTTATTGGACCTTATGTGGGGTTATATTTTGTTATTAATATAGGATTGTCGAGGTGGAACGAGGCTTCGGCTTCCGAGACAATTAATATGGCCCAGGTGAGGACTTATAAACCTTTGTATGCATTACTGCCTAGAATGCTTGGTTAATTGTCTTGGTATTTAAAGTGGTATTATTTGTTTGGTCTTGAGTGCTTTATGCATGCTTGCCTGCTTTGTGGAAGTTCTTGCTTACACCTTGTATCTTATCGATGATACCTCTGATGCAGTGTGCATGATTATGTGAACTGTGTACCAGTGTGATATAATATGCCTGTCGAGCATGACTTGTTTTGTGTGTTAAATAACGTGATATATGGTTTTGTGGTTTGTGTGGTGGACTGTGGGCTGGAGGCCCGGACTTGAGAATAAGATGTTAAATTCACACAAACCTGGACATTCATATGTAATGGTACACGATACTCTTTAAGCATAAATAACAAATTATAATAATTCTACTGTGGGGCTGTTGACCGGTTGGTTCGAGCGGGAAGTGATACCCCTCTAGATTGCATGCGAGATAGCATGGTATATGTGGTTTAGCATATGGGTCTGTGATGACCGGTTCTACCTCCCTCTTTCTTTCTCCCCCTTTATATCTCCTTCTTTCTCTCTTTTTATCTCTCTCTCTCTGATTGTATTGGGCCTTGCCCTGATTATATTGGGCTTACGCCCTGGTTGTCTCATGAGACAGGACCGAGCTCGACACACACAGTAGAGGGCCCTAATAAAATATTTAAACTTAATAACAATAATGTACAATGATAATTAAGTGATTAAAGATCAGTGTTGGTTTGAAGTCTGATGATGACTTGTTTTGTTCATTGTGACTTGTGCGTGCATTGTGGTTGCTGTTGCCTGATGCCGGTGTACTTGTAGTTGATTTGTATTTGTATATTATTGGTTTATTTGTTTGTGGTGAGACAGTGGTTGGTCTCACCCCCTCACAGACTTTTATAGGTTAGCTGTTCGTTGAGCAGTGGTGCATGTCGGCAGGTGGCGGTGCTTTCCTCCTCGGGTCGGATCCATAGGGTGCATTACATTCATATTTGTTTATGTATTTGTCTTCCGCTGCATACTCGAATTGTATTACTTATTGTATGATATATTGCGTAATTAAATGAGGATTATCTTATTTGTATCGTATCTCGGGTAGAAAGGGCAATTTAGCCTTTTCACATGCTTTAATTAATTTAATTAGATATTTTGGGATACGGGTGTTTAGTTGATGATTTTCATGTCCCGGGAATGATAAGGGCAATTTGGTCATTTTATATTTAAATTCTATTTTATATTAATAAATTGGGACACGGGCGTTTCAATCTGGGTTACTTGTGATAAGCATGTCTATGCTTGGGATGTCTATCCCGTGATTATATTTGGGATGTCTATACCTGGGTTACTATTTTGGGATGTCGATCCCTAGGCTCTCTTGGTTTGGTCTGGCACCCGAAATATGTTGAGAACCAGGTCTGACCCCTAGCTTATCCGTGACGGGGCCCGGAAAGATAAAATTGGAAATTGGATTTTTGTTTAAGTCTTGTTGGTCTTGGACCAGTTTTGGGTCGAGTCTTTTGGGTTGGTGTGTTTGGCTGTTAAGCCTGTTTTCGACTTTGAGTAATTTTTAGTGTTGCATATTGATCGTCTATCCATGGTTGTGAGCACTTCGGACTCACCCCTCACCTGCGGGCTTTCATCCCGTAGGTTGAGTTATTTGTGGTTCAGGTTTGATGCATTCCATACAGGTTGCGGCGTTATCCCTCGGACAGGACTCGGATCCATAGTTTGCATCAGTGTCGCATACAGTGTCTTTATGAGTTATTAAGTCTTCCGCTGTGCTATTTATTGTTATTGTTGGGTCTTGGGCCGGTTGTGATGTTATTGATGTTTATATTTTGGGGCTGTTGAGCCAGAGTTACTGATGTTTATAATGTATGCTGGGCTTTGTTTGGTTAGGTCGTTGCAGTTCCGGCACGTGTTTACTGTGTATGGTAAATACGGGTCGGGGCGTTTCATCAAACTAGCTTCAATTCCCAATATAGAACCAGAAAGTGAGGCGCACCAACAAGTAAAGTCATAAAAAAGTGACATGGTTAAGTTAACCAAAGTTATCTATGTCCTTGCATATTCATTTTCCAACACCATTGTAAGAACTTGTAGTGTCAACGGATATTAATCCTCAAGAAGAATGGCTTTTACTCTCAAATTTGAATGGAAAGGAGCAATGTAAAGGAGAATAAGCAGAGCACATACCTTGCATTCTTAGCAGAGTATCCCATCAATACAGGACTAATCTCTCGCGGACTTTGATCGGCATCTATTAAGGTGGGCGCCTTTCAATGTTTCACTTGCCCGCTGCCTTACAACATTATCGCGGACAACAACCGGCAAGCTCATCATCCATATCCTGATGTTCGTGCAGCCATGATCCGGGTGAAACGCCCCGACCCGTATTTACCGTACACAGTAAACACGTGCCAGAACTGTTTTATTATAGTAGCAGACCGTACATACAAAATAACAAACAGTACACATAATCTTAAATACAACATTCGTCACCCGAACCCGGGGACCATTATTCAAACCACAACAGCAGTAGCAGAAATATATAATACAACATCATATAAAATATCAGCAGCGGAGGACTTAGAATGAGATGCAGCGGAGGTATGGATCCGGGGACTGATGAAGCAGAAACAGCAGCTGGCCGAACCACGTACCTGTACTACGAACAACTCATCCTACGGGATGAAACCCCGCAGGCGAGGGGTGAGTCCGAAGTGCTCACCGACGAAAGATAAACAGTAATATGCAGGCAGCACAATACTTTCGAAGTAAAATTCCAGCAAAATCATATCAAGAAACAACTAGACAATTAACTGAGCCAAGACCAAAAGAATGCTTAAATGTTATCAAGTTTTATCTTTCGGGCCCTGTCACTGGACAAGCTAGGGGTCAGACCAGGTTATTAACATGTTCTGGGTGCTAGATCAATCCAGGGATCGACATCCCAAAATATTAACCCAGGGATAGACATCCCAAAATATAATAACGGGATAGACATCCCAAGCATAGACATGCTTAACATAAGTATCCAGATCATAGCCACCACAAAACAGTCTCTAACCTATCAGTCATACCACTACTTTCCTAGTGACAAATAAGTCGTCAACACAACTACCAATTATCCAATTATCTCATCAAAACAATAATTTCCACAATCAATAAATCAACCACAACAGCAATAATACCACAAACAAACTCAATTGGCTCAACAGTTCAATCATGCAAAATAATCACAGAAAAACAAACACAGTATCATGTGCAACATATCAAAGTTTATCCATCCTCACCTTGGCCGATTTCCCTACTCCTGAAAGTCCTCAAATTGTCCCGGCTCCGGTTCCTCGGGATGCTGTTCCTTATCAGCTCCTATATTGCAAATAATAGCACATATTCACATAGGATGCTCATAAATGTAAATGATGCTATACCGTAAAAATAAAGCTAATCCGATTCGTTTACGTCCCGATGAACCCCGTTATCATCATCACTCACTAATTATTATTCCTGCGTCAAAATTCTATACTATATTTATACCTGGTTATTATTCTGGTATTACTTTGATAATACCCTTTCCAAAATATTTCCATAAGATTATTATGTCCATTACTTATCTTCTTTTCCAAAAATCGTAGTTATCATAAATTAATCCCTCTAGAAATTAATCGTATGTACTCATTTTCATAGTGTACACCCTTATGGGTACTTACCACAGTCATTTTGTAGTTACCTTAGTTTCCCAATATAATATATCTAAATAACTATTCCTAAAACATAACTATATACTAGTTTTATGCATTTTCCAAAAATAAAATTTATATACACATATCTAAAGATTATAAATATATATCCAAGGTATCATTATTTATGTGTTACTCCTCAAAATAAGTAATTATTTATTTCCTAAAGATATGTACTTGTATTACATTTTATTATTCTCTAGTAGAAAAATTATAATTAACAACCATATTATTACTTCTTTTTCCATTCAATTTCTTTCCCAGAGTTATTACCTCTTTTTCAGAAGTTCCCTCTTTTTTTAAAATCCCAGAACTACATATATTCCTCTATTTTTATTCTTATTATCATTATTATTTTGTTTTATTTTTAAATTAATTCGGACTGGGCCAAGGTCCAAGCCCAGCCCAAAGTGCCTAATCCAAACCCAACACCTAACTCCAACAATTAAAACTCAAAGCCCAATCCTTAGCCCAACACTTAAAACCAAAAGCCCAAGACCTAAGTCCTAACCCACTAACCACTAATCAGCCCAGCCCACGACCCACACCCTATTCTATCCGGATCTACTCGCGACCCGCGACCCATATCCGGGTCACACCCCACAACCGGGTCTGCTCACCTTGGTGTTTGCAGACGGCGGCGGCGCGACGGAGAAGCACGAGCGGGCGTCGAGGCGACGGAGGGAGGGGCGCGATGCGAGGAGGACCGGCTTCGTGGCTGTTGGAGCGGCGGTCGTCGGTGGTAGGAGCGTCTGTCGAGGAGGAATCGGGGCGACGAAGGGTGACCTGTAGGTGGCGGCTACAGCGGTGATGAGACGGGAAGGGGAGAAGAGATGGGCGGCTGCTGTCGTGTATGTTCGCTGCAGACCGCGTCGGCGTCGCGTGAGGTGGAGTCGTGGCGGCGCGGTGCGAGAGGAGGAGAAGAGTTGGCTGCAGTGATTGCGTGGGTGGTTGATGGTGGTGGATGACGGTCGGTCACGATGGCGGTGGCGGCAGTGGTGTGTGCTTGTGACGGTTTTGTTGTTTTTGTTTTGTTTTTTTTTTCTTTTCTTAAAAGAATAATAGGGTAAGGTATTAAGCTGGGCAAATTGATGCAAAAGAGAATAGGTGGTATGAGTTGTCTGGTTTCTTGCTCGCAGAACAAAAATGAAGGTGAGTTTTTTTACACCATTTTGCTTGAAAATTAAGCAGTAATATAGGCTGAAAAGAAGGAATAAAATTCCATGGCCGGCAACGTATCAATCCTTCAAATTAGCAGAATATTGTCTATGTGTAGCATAATTGGGTAGGAATAATTGAACCAGCAAAATGACTTAACTGCCCTTCTAACTCCTTCTGTGACAAAAACTTACCCAGGGGCATAATTGTCTTTTCGCAACTTCCAAATTCGGAAAATTCCAACTCGTCTCGGAAATTCCACATAAATATCCGGAGTATGGAGTGAGTCTCGGTATTGAAATCCGATGCTCGGTTTTCCATAAAATAATTACCAAAGATTATTTTTATTCGGTAAATTACTGTACAAAGCTTTTACAGTCCCGGTAAAAACATAAATTTTTACCCGAGCCGTTACAGTCTTCCCCCCTTAAAATAATTTCGTCCTCGAAATTCATTCCTATTCTGTGAAGAGGTGCGGATACTGGGTCCGCATGTGTTCCTCAACTTCCCATGTAGACTCGTTTGCGGAATGCTTACTCCACTTGACCTTAACCATGGGAATGGTACGGTTCCGCAACTGTCGAACTTCTCGAGCAAGAATCTGCTCCGGCACTTCTGTGTAGGTAAGATCCTCTGCTACCTCAACATCCACTGGGGCAACGATGTGACTAGGATCTGATCGATATTTCCTCAACATAGAGACATGAAACACGTCATGAATACGTGATAGCTCATCAGGTAAGGACAACCTGTAGGCTAGTGGTCCAATTCTCTCCACGATCTCATAAGGTCCGATATACCTTGGGCTCAGCTTCCCTCTCTTGCCGAACCTAATCACACCCTTCCAAGGTGCTACTCTGAGGAAAACCTTCTCACCAACATTGTACTCCATCTCACGTCGGTGTTTGTCGGCGTAGCTCTTCTGCCGATCTTGAGCAGCTCTCATACACTGTCTCACCGTCTGGATCTTGTCCACTGTCTGTTGGACTAATTCTGGTCCAACGATCAGTCTCATACCTTCTTCGTCCCAACACACTGGACTTCTACACTTCCTTCCATAGAGAGCTTCAAAAGGTGGCATACCAATGCTGGAATGGTAGCCGTTGTTATATGCGAATTCTGCCAATGGTAGATACTTATCCCAACTCCCACTGAAGTTAAGTGCACAAGCCCTCAACATATCCTCCAGTGTCTGTATAGTCCTCTCAGATTGTCCATCTGTCTGAGGATGAAAAGCAGTACTGAAGCTCAACTTGGTTCCCAAAGCTGCTTGTAAGCTCTTCCAGAAACGTGATGTGAACCTCGGATCCCTGTCTGAGACTATAGACTTCGGAATCCCATGTAGTCTCACAACCTCAGCAACATACTTACCCGCCAATGTGTCCATGGTATCAGTTTGGCGGATAGGTAGAAAATGTGCCGATTTTGTTAATCGATCAACGATGACCCAAATAGCATCATGCTGCCTCCGAGTCATCGGTAAACCAATTACAAAATCCATAGCTATCATCTCCCACTTCCACTCTGGCACTGGCAAAGATCTCAACTTTCCTGCTGGAGCTTGATGCTCAGCCTTCACCTGTTGGCAAGTGAGACATCTTGCAACATACTCTGCTACATCCTTCTTCATCCGTGGCCACCAGAAATGACTCTTCAAGTTCTGATACATCTTGGTGCTTCCAGGATGCATCGCATAAGGCGTCATATGACCTTCTTCCAGGATCTGACTACGCAGATTACTGACATTGGGTACACATATCCGTTCCCCAATCATCAGTGCTCCATCATCAACTATACGGAACTTATCCTCTTTCCCACTCTTTACTCTTTCCTTAAGCTTGACCAGGTCAGGATCTCCATCTTGTAACTCCACTATCCATCCTCTTAGATTAGACTTGACACTCATGTGTGCCAGCAAAGCTCCTGTATCATCCACTGTCAAACCGACTCCCAACTTCCTTAACTCGATAAGTGAGAACATCGAGTAATTAGTGGAAGCATCCTCTGGTTGTCTCCGGCTCAAGGCATCGGCAACCACATTGGCCTTTCCTGGGTGATACTCGATAGTACAATCATAGTCATTAAGTAACTCCACCCAACGTCTCTGTCGTAGATTAAGCTCCTTCTGAGTCATGATGTACTTAAGACTCTTGTGATCGGTGAAAATCCGACACTTCTCTCCAAATAAGTAGTGTCTCCAAATCTTCAGAGCCAAAATCACAGCTGCCATCTCAAGATCATGCGTCGGATAATTCTTCTCATGAGTCCTCAACTGCCTAGAGGCGTAGGCAATTACCCGTCCTTATTGCATCAGCACGGCTCCTAAACCAAGCCCCGATGCATCACAAAACAATACAAACTCAACTCCAGGCTTCGGTAATGTCAGAACCGGCGCTGTGGTCAACTTTCTTTTGAGCTCTTCAAAACTGTGCTGACATTCCGGGCTCCAAACAAAAGCCTGTTCTTTCCTTAATAGCTTGGTCATGGGACTGGCTAATAAAGAAAAACCTTCAATGAACCTCCGATAATATCCTGCAAGTCTAAGGAAACTTCTGACTTCAGATACATTCTTAGGTGGTTCCCAATCCAACACGGCCTTTACTTTGGCAGGGTCAACCTTTATTCCATCCCCGCCTACCACATGTCCAAGGAAAGAAACTTCTCCAAGCCAAAATTCACACTTGCTGAATTTGGCATACAATTGCTTCTCCCGTAACCTTTGTAACACTATCCTCAAATGCTCTTCATGTTCCTCTTTGCTTTTGGAGTAAATAAGAATGTCGTCGATGAAGACCACAACAAACTTATCCAAGAACTCATTTAAGACCAGGTGCATCAAACACATGAACACTGCTGGTGCATTGGTCAATCCGAATGGTACCACTGTGAACTCAAAATGTCCATACCGTGTGCGAAAGGCAGTCTTCGGTATGTCCTTCTCTGCAATCCTGATCTGATGATACCCAGACCGAAGATCAATTTTGGAAAACACAGTGGCTCCTTGCAACTGATCAAACAAATCATCAATCTTAGGCAACGGGTACTTGTTCTTAATTGTCACCTTGTTAAGCTGGCGGTAGTCTACACACATCCGCAAGCTACCATCCTTCTTCTTGACAAACAGAACTGGTGCACCCCATGGTGAGGTACTGGGTTTGATAAAACCCTTCTCTAATAGCTCATCCAACTGCTTCTTCAGCTCCTGGAGCTCTGTTGGTGCCATCCTGTATGGAGCCATTGATATGGGTGTGACTCCTGGCATCAGGTCGATGGTATACTCAACCTCCCTATCAGGTGGCAAACCTGGCAAATCATCTGGGAAAACATCAAGAAACTCCTTCACCACAGATATATCTCCCGGGGTAGGATCTCGTACATCTTCACTTGCGATGTGGTTCAACGAAACATCTGGATCATGCGACTTCACTCCAGAATCCTGCATAGCAGAGATGCTACATGTGGCTGCAGCTCTCCTAATTCCTGTTACCAAAACCTGTCGTCCACCATCGGAAATCAGTAGCACTTCCTTGGTCCGACAGTTCACCAGGGCATTATACCTCGATAACCAATCCATCCCTAGGATTATGTCAAATCCCCCCATGTTCATCACCTCCAAGCGAGCTAAGAAAACCTCATCATCATAAGAAAGGAGAACATCCTTACACACTTGTGTTAATCTCACCACTATGCCGGCGGGTAATCTAACCCTTAATGGACTTGCTAATCTCTCTTCCTTACAGCTATGTTGTATGGCAAAACTCTAAGCGATAAAAGAATGTGTGGCACCAGGATCAATCAAAGTATATGCAATACTATCGAAAGTTGTAAAGGTATCTGCAATAACATCAGCATTCTCCGGATCATCCTCAGCCGTGATCACAAATGCCCTCGGAACAGCTGCACTCTGGTTCATAGCTGACTGTGTCCGAGTAGGAGCAGCTCCACGTCCACGGCCTCGTCAGGAACAGGAACTTCGGATCTTCCCAACCTAGGACACGAACTCCGGTAATGCCCTACTTCATTGCACTCAAAGCACCTCACCCTAGTCAGAGGAGGTCTAGGGCGAGTGTCTCCAGATGAAGTCCCTCCAGACTGGGTCCATGAACTCCCACGATTGTTGTTGTTGTTGCTCCATCCTCGACCCTGAGATACTGGCATAGATTGAGTCTGCCCATACCCTGACCTGTTACCGGTGCTCTGGAACCTCTTGTTCTGATTCCCAACATTCTGTGCAGATCTCCTCTTCCGGACTTCCTCCATCTCTCTCTCGTTTCCCATCCAGATAACTTCCGCTCGAAGAGCATCTGCAAGCATATCCTGGTATGTCTCATAAACTTTGCACCCCATAACTGTCTGGATGCAAGATCCCAAACCATCCCAGAAACGCTTGCATCTGGCTTCTGGTGTGGACACATACTCCGATGCATAGGTGGACAAACGATCAAACTGGATCTCATAGTCGTTCACCGACTGTCCAATCCGCTGTCGCAGGCTCAGAAATTCTCGATTGAGCTGGTCCTAGTAGACATCGGTAACAAACTTCCTCCGGAACATCTCAGTGAACTGGGCCCAAGGCATGGTGACTGGTTTCACCATGTCACGTGTTGCCGAATCCCACCAATCCACAGCAACATTGCGAAACATGGATGCAACATACCTAGCCCACCTGTCATTTGTGCATCTCAGCTTCAGCATCACTCGGTGAGCTTGTCGAAGCCATTCATCAGCTGCCTGTGGGTTAGTAACCCCTGTGAAGACATCAAGACCTAGCTTAGACAATTTAGTGTAAACAGGATCCTCAATAGGTCATTGGTTCTCCTGTTCACGAGCTTCCCTGGCCTCCAAACGGGCATCCCTAGCATCCTGACGCTGTAGGATCTACGCCATGGTGTGCATCATTTGTGTGGCGTCTGCCGGTACAACCGCGGGTACTTGTCCACCCACGACTGGTTGCGGCTGGTCGACCGATACTTGGTCGTCTTCCAAACGCTGCTCAGCATGCTGGTTTCCTCCCACCGGATCCATTCGTACCTATGTGAAGTATGCATGCATGTTATAACAAGAAAATGACCAGACCATGCACATATAGGCAACAATTAAGCACAACTATTACCCTAAGAACCTACTGCCTGCTCCGCTACCAAACTGAAACGCCCCGACCCGTATTTACCATACATAGTAAACACGTGCCAGAACTGTTTTATTATAGTAGCAGACCGTACATACAAAATAACATACAGTACACATAATCTTAAATACAACATCCATCACCCGAACCCGGGGACCATTATTCAAACCACAACAGCAGTAGCAGAAATATATAATACAACATCATATAAAATATCAGCAGCGGAAGACTTAGAATGAGATGCAGCGGAGGTATGGATCCGGGGACTGGTGAAGCAGAAACAGTAGCTGACCGAACTACGTACCTGTACTACGAACAACTCATCCTACGGGATGAAACCCCGCAGGCGAGGGGTGAGTCCGAAGTGCTCACCGACGAAAGATAAACAGTAATATGCAGGCAGCAAAATACTTTCGAAGTAAAATTCCAGCAAAATCATATCAAGAAACAACTAGACAATTAACTGAGCCAAGACCAAAAGAATGCTTAAATGTTATCAAGTTTTATCTTTCGGGCCCTGTCACTGGACAAGCTAGGGGTTAGACCAGGTTATTAACATGTTCTGAGTGCTAGATCAATCCAGGGATCGACATCCCAAAATATTAACCCAGGGATAGACATCCCAAAATATAATAACGGGATAGACATCCCAAGCATAGACATGCTTAACATAAGTATCCAGATCATAGCCACCACAAAACAGTCTCTAACCTATCAGTCATACCACTACTTTCCTAGTGACAAATAAGTCGTCAACACAACTACCAATTATCCAATTATCTCATCAAAACAATAATTTCCACAATCAATAAATCAACCACAACAGCAATAATACCACAAACAAACTCAATTGGCTCAGCAGTTCAATCAGGCAAAATAATCACAGAAAAACAAACACAGTATCATGTGCAACATATCAAAGTTTATCCATCCTCACCTTGGCCGATTTCCCTACTCCTGAAAGTCCTCAAATTGTCCCGGCTCCGGTTCCTCGGGATGCTGTTCCTTATTAGCTCCTATATTGCAAATAATAGCATATATTCACATAGGATGCTCATAAATGTAAATGATGCTATACCGTAAAAATAAAGCTAATCTGATTCGTTTACGTCCCGATGAACCCCGTTATCATCATCACTCACTAATTATTATTCCTGCGTCAAAATTCTATACTATATTTATACCTGGTTATTATTCTGGTATTACTTTGATAATACCCTTTCCAAAATATTTCCATAAGATTATTATGTCCATTACTTATCTTCTTTTCCAAAAATCGTAGTTATCATAAATTAGTCCCTCTAGAAATTAATCGTATGTACTCATTTTCATAGTGTACACCCTTATGGGTACTTACCACAGTCATTTTGTAGTTACCTTAGTTTCCCAATATAATATATCTAAATAACTATTCCTAAAACATAACTATATACTAGTTTTATGCATTTTCCAAAAATAAAATTTATATACACATTTCTAAAGATTATAAATATATACCCAAGGTATCATTATTTATGTGTTACTCCTCAAAATAAGTAATTATTTATTTCCTAAAGATATGTATTTGTATTACATTTTATTATTCTCTAGTAGAAAAATTATAATTAACAACCATATTATTACTTCTTTTTCCATTCAATTTCTTTCCCAGAGTTATTACCTATTTTCCAGAAGTTTCCTCTTTTTTTAAAATCCCAGAACTACATATATTCCTCTATTTTTATTCTTATTATCATTATTATTTTGTTTTATTTTTAAATTAATTCGGACTGGGCCAAGGTCCAAGCCCAGCCCAAAGTGCCTAATCCAAACCCAACACCTAACTCCAACAATTAAAACTCAAAGCCCAATCCTTTGCCCAACACTTAAAACCAAAAGCCCAAGACCTAAGTCCTAACCCACTAACCACTAACCAGCCCAGCCCACGACCCACACCCTATTCTATCCGGATCTACCCGCGACCCGCGACCCATATCCGGGTCACACCCCACAACCGGGTCTGCTCACCTTGGTGTTTGCAGACGGCGGCGGTGCGACGGAGAAGCACGAGCGGGCGTCGAGGCGACGGAGGGAGGGGCGCGATGCGAGGAGGACCGGCGGTCGTCGGTGGTAGGAGCGTCTGTCGAGGAGGAATCGGGGCGGCGAAGGGTGACCTGTAGGTGGCGGCTACAGCGGTGACGAGACGGGAAGGGGAGAAGAGATGGGCGGCTGCTGTCGTGTATGTTCGCTGCAGACCGCGTCGGCGTCGCGTGAGGTGGAGTCGTGGCGGCGCGGTGCGAGAGGAGGAGAAGAAAGGGGCGGCAGTGATTGCGTGGGTGGTTGATGGTGGTGGATGACGGCCGGTCACGATGGCGGTGGCGGCAGTGGTGTGTGCTTGTGACGGTTTTGTTGTTTTTGTTTTGTTTTTTTTTTCTTTTCTTAAAAGAATAATAGGGTAAGGTATTAAGCTGGGCAAATTGATGCAAAAGAGAATAGGTGGTATGAGTTGTCTGGTTTCTTGCTCGCAGAACAAAAATGAAGGTGAGTTTTTTTACACCATTTTGCTTGAAAATTAAGCAGTAATATAGGCTGAAAAGAAGGAATAAAATTCCATGGCCGACAACGTATCAATCCTTCAAATTAGCAGAATATTGACTATGTGTAGCATAATTGGGTAGGAATAATTGAACCAGCAAAATGACTTAACTGCCCTTCTAACTCCTTCTGTGACAAAAACTTACCCAGGGGCATAATTGTCTTTTCGCAACTTCCAAATTCGGAAAATTCCAACTCGTCTCGGAAATTCCACATAAATATCCGGAGTATGGAGTGAGTCTCGGTATTGAAATCCGATGCTCGGTTTTCCATAAAATAATTACCAAAGATTATTTTTATTCGGTAAATTACTGTACAAAGCTTTTACAGTCCCGGGCCGTTACACCGGGGACATCTGAAAGCTTCTTTGACCTTCTTGACTGGCTTGCAACCTTCTTTTGGATTCCTTCAAAAGAAGACATTGGTTGCAACCAATGGGAACATTTGGTCTGCACATTCCTCCACGAGAAGATAGAATATAGGTGGAAGCAGGGGCGGAGGGAGGGGAGGCATGGGGTCCGGGCCACCCCTAAATTTTCAAAAAAATATGAGAATAAAATAGTAATTTCAACATTAAGTAATAAAATAATATTAATTATAATGGACTTCACAGTACGAAAACTGAATTTGTTGTAATTGGATGCGTGCGGCCGTGCATTGGGTCATTGTTTTGGGAAGATATAATGCGTCTGGTTATTGGGTACTACTTACAAAAATATTAATTGGGCTTTCAAAATGTTCATCTTATGAATCTTTACAATTATTCTGAAGGTTGTGTACTTGCATAAAAACTTATTGCATTTTTTGGATGCTAAAAATGTATTGCTTCATTTCAAAAAATTTGAGCATAGGCACTCTTGCTTATCTCCTTTGCTTATTGTACAGTCTATTGTTTTTTTTTTCTGTATATCTTGAACCTGGCTGTACTGTTTGTTAGGGTCTCACCCTAACCAAGTTTTTTGAAATCCAAATTATTTGATTCTCAAAAAAAAAATAATTGAGAAGTGCTTTATTTTCAACAATTATCGAAGTCTCCATTGTTTCTTTTAACTGATTGCTTTATTTTCAACAATTATCGAAGTCTCCATTGTTTCTTTTTAACAGATTGAGAATAAAAACGATATTCAATATATGATTTCAATTAATTATTTACTCAAGTTACATTAAATTATTATTTTTATTTTCTTTCAGTATGTTCACAACTTTATATTCATGTTGTAACAGCCTCGGTAATTTTTATGTTTTTACCGTCACCGTAAATTTGTTTTTACAGTTAATTATTATTAAAATTAATCTTGAATAATTAATTGACGGTAATTTACGCTTCGGAATCCGAAACCGAGCCCTGACCCACGCTCGGGATTTTTCTACGGGTTTTCCGGACCAAAGTTGGAATTTTTCGGGTCCAGGAATGTCGAGAAAAATCAAGATTAACCTCGAATTATCGGGCCAAAAATTAAGTCAAGGGGGTATTGTTAATATTTTCTGGACCGGACGGGACACGACTGCATAAAGCAGCCGCCTTCTCCTGTGTGCTCGTGAGGTTTTGTCTTCACTGTGAAGCCCGTGCTTCACCAGTTGATGCCGTGAGTTGTTTTTATTCTCTTCCTCCTCTGCACCCAACCCCCCATCTTCATCTTGCCACCAACTTTTCCTCTGCACCCTGCAAAAACACACACTGCCAGCAACCAAGAAAAAAAAAAAAAACCTTCACCTGTAATCTCTGCCAACCATAACTGCAACACAAAAAAAAAAAAACAAACCCAGTTTTTATCCGTTTCAACCAGAACCAGAAAAAAAAGGAAAACAATAGGAAAAAAAAGAAACAAAAAAAAAGAAGAAAAAAAAGAGAACAGAAAGAAAGAACCGGGGAAGAAGAGGAAAAAAAAAAAGAAAAAGAAAAGGGAAAGGAGGGAGGGGCTGCCGCCACCTCGCCACCGCCGCCACCACCTTCATTTCCTCTTCCTCGCCGACGCCACCATCTTTACCCCTGCTCGTGTTCCGTGCCGACGCTGCAGCACCACCACGCCGCTACCTCTCCCGCCGCCAAGGTTGCAGCAACCGCGCCGCCAGATCCACGCGACCGCCACCAGCAACCACTTGCAGCCGACGACGGTCTTCCCTTGTGCCTCCGCCCCTCTGTCGTCGTGCCGTCGTCTCGTCTGCGCCGCCAGACTGCAATCGTCCGCGAGGTGAGCTACGCCTAGGTGGATCCGGCCAGTGACCCATCGGTGCAGGAGCAGACCCGCCCGTGTCCGGGTCATGGATCCGGGTCGCGGGATGGGCTGGTATGGTTAGGAGTGGCATGGGCTTGGGCTCTTGGCTGGTTGGGCTCGGCCACGCGGGCCAGCGCCTGGGCCTCAGCTTGAGGTCTGGGCCTGGTACTGTGCAGGCCTGGCCAGCACTATTCACGGGCCCAGCCCAGTTTATTTAAAAAAAAAAGAAAGAAAAAGGGGAAAATAAAATCTGAAATGGAGAAAAATAATAAAAACAAAATAAATAAATATATTGGTATAATTGGAATAATTTAGGTGATATACGGGGAAAATAAATACCCCAGAATATGTATACATACGGCGAACAATAATAGTTTGGAAAGTACATACTTATAAAAATAAACTGGAAAGGATATTATCAAATAGATACTTACCGGGATAATAACCAGATATAGTTATGGTAAAATATTTCCGACCTATGTAATTAAATGGTGAATTATGACGATAATAGGAATAACCTGGGGAAGTAACCGAGACGGGTCCGTATTTAATTTTCGTAAATACAATAGTAGCATGACATTGCATATCACTTATATGTGCATATTATTTGCTTGATATAGGAGTTGATAACGAGCTGATACCTGAGGAGCCGGATTTGGAGTCAGTTGGACAGTACCAGACTTGATATCGGCTAAGGTGAGGATAGATAAACTCTGATATGTGCCCGTAATGCTGTGTATGTTTCTTGTCGTTGTGTATTTGTTGCTAGATTGATCTGCTAGAATAACTATTGACTGTTACCTGATTGCTGTGGAATCATTGATGCTGTTGTTGGATTGTGATGGTATTGTGTATAACATGCTAGAAATATTGATGAGCTGTCAAATTCGATTAATTTGTGTCATGAGATTGAGTTTGTGAAATTAATCTGAGATAATGGGAAATTGATGAAGAGTAATGAATTGAACTGGAATTTGAGTTGATGATATACTTGTCACTTGGAAAGTAGTGGTACGACTAGATGGTTAGAGACTAGTTCTGTGGTGTCTTGCCAGAGGGTATGTTGGTTGGGGTATTGACCCCGGATTTGTGATATTGGGATGTTGATCCCGGATTTGAGATATTGGGATGTTGATCCCGGATTTGAGTTATGGGGATGTTGATCCCGGATTGTGGTGGGGCCTGGCATCCAGAATTAGTTAATAACCAGGTACGACCCTAGCTTGTCCAGTGACGGGGCCCGGAAGATAAAATTGGTAATAAGAAAGTAATTAAGCATTCTTTTGGTCTTGGTATAAATGTTATCGTGGATTCCTTGTGTCGTGATTGTCTGTGCTTTTTGTTGTGATTGATGTGATTATTTCGAAAGTGTTATGGTTGAATATATCTTTGTTTATCTTTCGTCGGTGAGCGCTTCGGACTCACCCCTCGCCTGCGGGGTTTCATCCCGTAGGTTTGGTTGATCGTAGTTCAGGTACGATGTTCGTTGGCTGCTGCTTACCTCTCCACCTGACACGGATCCATACACCGCTGCATCTGCATTTTAGTCTTCCGCTGCTTGTCTCTCTATTGTGAAATTGCTGTATTATATTTGATGATGTTTGGTTTGGAGTGTATGATTTGAATAATGGTCCCCGAGATCGGGAGATGAATATTGTATTTGAGGGTTGCATGTATTGTATTTTATTCTGTATGTACTGCCTGCTGCTGTATTAAGAACAGTTCTGGCACGTGTTTACCCTGTACGGTAAATACGGGTCGGGGCGCTTCACATGTGCAATGGATGTAGTTGATAAAAATTATATTTTAGGATAAGTTAAATAATAGTTTTTATAATTTTTATTTGATATACAGTTTCTTCTATTTTTTTAATTTGTGCTTCTAAAAGTTGATAATCTTTTTTATTTTATTTTTTTAATCAAAAATATTTTACAATAAATAATGTTTTATACTATTTATTTTGTGTTAGTATGTCCAAAAAAAATTTAAATTTTTTTGAGAAAAAACTATTAGTTTATTTATCAAAAAATCTTAAATTTTATTTTTTACGTATAAACTCGGCTGTCACTTGAGGACCCAGTTTCAGTCTTATTCTTTTTTAATCCCCTTTTTGTTCCTTCTGCACATGAAAAACCTCAATCCTTTGTCCCTTTATCAACATGATCACATCGTTGTCGCTGCTGACAAAAAATAAAAAAACATAACTTACTATTAAAGTAGAGAAAAAAAAACAAAAAACAACCCTGGATTCGCAGTCCCAATTCTTTTTTTTTTCTAAATTAATTGTCAAATAACTTGGTGACATGGTTTTCCAAAAAAAAGAACTTGGTGACATGGTGGTTCTCGAAAAAAAATAAAAACTTTTGCAACATGGTTATTAGTAATGAAGAGGACAATTCAGCAGCTAGTCAACTAAAACAACTTTGTAGGTCTTTCCAGTTTTAAATAAAGGTACGTGAAATTTTTATATGCCATCTCCTTTTTCTTTTATAATCACGCTGATAGGTTGTAACCCACCCAGCAGCAAAGCCTAAGCCTAGTTTACGGGGAGAAGACTCAGTTTTAGCTTTTTGTTCCTCCTCTCCTTCATATAAAAATCCTAAATACTTTGTTCCTTGATCAAATACAGATCTTAAGTGTCAATGCTTCAACTACGTACCTCTTTATAGTACAGATCTTTGGCAAAACTTGTAAGAGTTTTCAATGTCTACACTTCAACCTGACGCAGGCCTTCAGCAGCTACGCCCTTACAATATCATCCCCGTCGACGACGAAAGAGGAGCTCATCACCGGTACCCTGAGGTCTGTGCAGCCATTGCTGCTCTCCGGAACATTGGCAACCTTCCTGACCCTCAACCTCATCCGGAATGGGAAGCTGGCTCATTAGACGACCTTTTAGACTGGCTTGGAATCTTCTTTGGGTTCCAGAAAGGTAATGTCTGCAACCAAAGGGAGCACTTGGTCCTCCATTTGGCTAACTCTCACATGTGTGCCCCGCTCCGTGATGACAACATTGATGTATTGAACAGCCGTCTTGTTCGCAGGTTTCGTAGGAAACTGCTCAGTAACTACACTAGTTGGTGTTCTTATCTTGATGTGAAGTCCAACATATGGTTTTCTGGCAGGTTAAGTTATTTAGAAACTGATTTGCAGCGCGAATTACTGTATGTTTCACTTTATCTGCTCATCTGGGGAGAATCTGCAAATTTGAGATTCATGCCTGAATGTTTGTGTTTTATATTTCATAATATGTGCATGGAACTGAACAAGATTCTTGAGGGTGAGATTGATGAGAACACAGGTAGACCATTTTTGCCATCCACATCGGGTGGCTTCTTGAGTTGTGTTGTAAGGCCAATTTATGAGACCATTGAAGCTGAAGTGGAGGCGAGTAGGAATGGAACCGCACCGCATAGTGAATGGAGGAATTATGATGATTTTAATGAGTACTTTTGGAGCAGGAGGTGTTTTGACAATCTGAAATGGCCTTTTGTTCTCTCTAGTAATTTCTTTGCTACCTCAAGCAAGCAAAGGTTTGGGAAAAAAGTTGGTTTTGTGGAGCGGAGGTCATTTTGGAACTTGCTTAGGAGTTTTGATAGGCTATGGTTGATGTTAATTTTGTTCTTCCAAGCTGCTATAATTGTTGCATGGGAAGAGACAGAATCTCCATGGACGGCATGGCAGAAAAGAGATGCTCAGGTTCGACTCTTAACTCTTTTCCTAACTTGGAGTGGATTCAACTTTTTGCAGTCTTTGCTTGATGTGGCAATGCAGTGTAGGCTGATCTCTTGGGAGACACCATGTATCTTGATAAGAATGGTATCAAGGTGCATTGTTTCATCAGGGTGGGTAGCTGTGTTTTGGCTATTCTACGGAATGATAAAGAGTCAAAAACATGGAGATGGGACGTGGTCTGATGATGCTAGTAGGAAGATAACAAATTTCTATAAATTGGCATTCCTGTTTGCGTTGCCCGAATTACTATCACCGGTTTCATTCATTCTACGAGTTTGCAATTGTTGTTGTCATAGCAGAAATTGGATCATTTCCAAGATGATAACATGGTGGGTTTATGGTAGCAGTTTTGTTGGTCATGGACTGCAAGAGACTATTGTTGACACTATCAAGTATATTCTGTTTTGGGGTTGTGTTTTGTTTTCCAAATTTAGCTTCAGTTATCTCTTGCAAATTAAACCAATGGTTAGTGAATTGAAACAGTTTTTGAATCTTGGAAATCAGAACTATACATGGCATATGTTGTTGGAAAAACATCACAAGATTGAAGTCACCTTACTATGCCTTCCTGTGGTGATGATTTATATGGTAGACTTGCAGATATGGTACTCTGTCTATACTTCTCTTGTTGGAGTAACAATCGGTTTATTTTCACATTTGGGTGAGATCAGGGACATCTATCAATTGAGATTGAGATTTCAATTCTTTGCAAGCGCTATTCAGTTCCACCTCCTGCCAGAAGAGCAGTTGGATCCAAAGAGGCGAATGCGGAGAATATTCATGAATGCTATCCATCGTTGGAAGCTCAGGTATGGGTTTGGCCAGCCATATAAAAAGATGGAGTCTAGCCAGGTCGAAATGACCAGGTTTGCTTTGATATGGAATGAGATTATGGTGAGTTTCAGAGAAGAGGATATCATCTCAGACCAGGAATACGAGTTGTTGGAGTTGTTACCAAATTCATGGGATATTAGAGTGATTCGATGGCCATGTTTTCTCATCTGCAATGAGCTTCTGCATGCACTTGACCTGGCCAACGATTTCCCTGATGCTCCAGATAGATGGTTGTGGGACAAGATATGCAAGAATGAATATCGGCGTTGCGCTGTTGTAGAAGTCTATGATAGTTTGAAGGCCTTGTTGCTTGAGATCATCAATCCAAACAGTGAAGAGCATTCTATTATTGGGGCATTGTTCATGGAAATTGATAATCAACTGCAGAGGGAGGCCTTCACAGAAGCAGCAAGGATAACTGAACTTCCATATTTGCATACTGAGTTTTTAAAACTTGTTGAGCTGTTAAATAAGCCTAACATTGATATAAACCAAGTCACAAATACTCTAAGGGCTCTATATGACATTAGCGTACTGAAACTATGGAAAGTTAAGAGAAGCATGAAAGAGTTAATGGAGTGTGGTTTGGCTCCTTCTGACACTACTATACTGACAACAGGGCTGCTTTTTGAGGATGTAGTTCAATTGCCCGATCCAAGTAATGATAACTTCTACAGGCAGGTACGGAGACTGCACATAATCCTTTCTTGCAGGGAAACAATGCTTCACATCCCAGTTAATCCCGAGGCTAGACGCAGAATAGCATTCTTTAGTAATTCCATGTTTATGAGCATGCCTCGTGCTCCTGAAATTGAGAGAATGTTGGCTTTTAGTGTCCTGACTCCATACAATGATGAGGAAGTAATGTACAGCAAAGAACAGCTTCAGGCGGAGAACAAAGACAGGATTTCCATATTATTCTATCTGCAGAAAGTTTACAGTGATGAATGGGAAAATTTCCTGGAGAGGATGCATCGAGAAGGAATGGGAGATGATGAGGATATCTGGACAACAAAGCTGAGAGACCTTCGGCTTTGGGCATCTTACAGAGGCCAGACACTTTCCCGTACTGTAAGGGGAATGATGTATTACTACCGTGCACTAAAGATGCTGGCTGCACTTGATTCGGCTTCAGAGATGGATATTATGGATGGTCCACGAGAACTTGATTCGGCTTCGGAGATGGATATTATGGATGGTCCACGAGAACTTGGTTCGATGAGGCAAGATGAGGGTTTGGAGAGCTTTGACAATGCGGTTTTTCCTTCTTCCAAGAGCTTGAGAAGAAATGGCTTTTCAATACCATTCTTGGGACATGAAGAAGCCACTGTATCAATGAAATTCACGTATGTGGTTGCCTGCCAGACATATGGGGCTCAAAAGGCAAGAAAAGATCCAAAAGCAGAGGAAATCTTGTATTTGATGAAAAATAATAAGGCCCTTCGAGTGGCATATGTGGATGAAGTAGACGCAGGAAGGGATAGAAAGGAATATCATTCTGTCCTTGTGAAGTATGATCAAAAGTTAAAGAGAGAAGTGGAAATATACAGGGTCCAATTGCCAGGTCCCATGAAACTTGGGGAAGGAAAGCCAGAGAATCAGAATCATGCTCTCATCTTCACACGTGGTCACGGAGTGCAAACTATTGACATGAACCAGGACAATTACTTCGAGGAGGCACTAAAAGTCCGAAATCTTTTAGAGGAGTTCAAGCTATATAGAGGAATTCGAAAGCCAACTATCTTGGGAGTCAGAGAGTATATTTTTACAGGTCCTGTCTCTACACTAGCATGGTTTATGTCTGCTCAGGAAACAAGTTTTGTGGCTTTACAACAGCGAGTCATGGCAAATCCTCTGAAAATCCGCATGCATTATGGTCATCCTGATGTCTTTGACAGGTTCTGGTTCTTGAGTCGAGGTGGAATCAGTAAAGCTTCCAAAGCGATCAACATCAGTGAGGATGTTTTTGCTGGTTTTAACTGCATTTTGCGAGGAGGAAATGTCTCTCACCACGAATACATCCAAGTTGGAAAGGGGAGAGAAGTTGGGCTGAATCAGATATGCTTATTTGAAGCTAAGATTGCTAGTGGAAATGGTGAACAGGCTCTTAGCCGAGATGTGTACAGATTAGGCCAAAGGCTGGACTTCTTCCGGATGCTGTCATTCTTTCACACAACTGTTGGATTCTTCTTCAGTGCAATGATGATGGCTTTGACTGTATATGTCTTTCTATGGGGCCGGCTTTATCTGGCTCTTAGTGGTTTCGAGCATTCTGCCATGGCAAGTGAGGGAAACAATATTGGAGTATTTCCAGCTATCCTGAATCAGGAGTTTGTCACTCAACTTGGCCTGTTCACCGCCATTCCTGCAATAGTGGAGAGCACTATTGAGCAAGGGTTCTTAACTTCTTTATGGGAGTTCCTGATGATGCAGTTTCAGCTCTCCCCAGTTTTCTACACCTTCACCACGGGCACCCGAATCCATTTCTTTAGCCGCACCATCCTTCATGGGGGAGCCAAGTATAGGGCCACAGGGCGTGGCTATAGTGTGCAGCACAAGAGCTTTGCAGAAAATTATAGATTATACTCTCGCAGCCACTTCATCAAGGCAATTGAACTTGGACTAGTGCTAATAGTGTATCAGTCATACACCGGCATTGGTAGGGATACATTTTTTTACATTGATACAGCAATCACCTGCTGGTTCCTGATTCTATCATGGATATTCACTCCATTTTTGTTCAACCTATCTGGATTTGATTGGTTGAAGACAGTGAGTGACTGGCGAGAATTCATGGACTGGATTTGGTGTCGGGATGGTGTGTTTGCTGCAGCTGACAAGAGTTGGGAAAGATGGTGGTATGAGGAGCAAGATCATTTGAGGACAAGTGGAATATGGGGAAAGTTGCTAGAGTTGGTGCTAGCCCTCCGATTTTTTTACTTTCAGTATGGGATAGTCTACAAGCTCAATATTTCAGCAGGAAGTACCAGCATTACAGTCTACTGGATGTCTTGGATTTATGTCCTTGTCTGTGTTGGTGCCTACATGCTGATAGAATTCTTCTGGCGAAAGTATGCTGCCAAAAAACACATCTACTATCGTTTCGTCCAAGCTCTTGTCATTACATTTGCAATACTTGGTGTAATGGCAATGCTTAAGTTCACATCTTTCAGATTGATGGATATATTCACTAGTTTGCTGGCTTTTATCCCTACTGGATGGGGAATGATATTGATTGCCCAAGTACTCCGTCCCATTCTGCAGTTCACTGGACTTTGGAACTTTGTGGTGCCAGCTGCTAGGCTCTATGATATAATGTTTGGAGTAATAGTGATGGTCCCTGTGGCATTCTTATCATGGATTCCTGGATTCCAATCGATGCAGGGAAGGATCCTATTCAATGAAGCATTCAGTAGGGGTCTCCAGGTCATCCAAATTATGACTAAGAAAGGGCCAAAACTCAAAATGTGATTTGAGGTAACTTTAACTGTGTGTTTATTCTGGAAGAGAACATATTCACATCTTTAAGCTGTATACGATTTTGTGTTCTTTGAAGTGACTGAAATACCAAAAGTACAGTCTTTGATTGTGAAAGTTCAAAATGTAAGTCATCTTTCTCATAGTAGAATTCTACATCTTTATTCTCTCCTCCACTTTGTTTAGGACTTATGCATTATGTGATGTAATGAGACTGCAGTTTGCTTAATTCAGTGTCTAGATCTACTTATAAGTATCAACATCCAATTTATTGTCATTCGAATTCTTCTGCTGCAGATTTAGCTACCAAAAGACAGGTTGTTTTACTTAGAGGACGCCTAGTTTTTGGTACTGTGAAGTGTAATTCAGCAGGATCATACCCTTAAATGCTGAAAAGAGTCATCAGCGATCCACATACAGTAGAAGGAAGAAGAACACATTGATGTTACCAAAATCATGTGAAAAAACATAGCACAGACTAAACAAAGCAATTTCAGAACCTCTCAGTTTTGGTTGCAATTAACTTCGACTTACAGACCATGATAATGGTAGTAGTATCATACTATCAATAGCAATACCATAACAAAAGGAAAACCAAGAGTGTTGGTTTCATTCTGATATGATATTATTGTATGCTTTGTTCAACTTATGGTTTGTTTGAGACACCTAGAAGTTCGATTTATTCTGTTCAAGTTTTCTGGGAATATAATCACGAATTTTCCAGACAGCTGACTTGCAAGAAACATAGTACCGATTATGTAATGCAATATATAAAGAAACCATATATATTCCTCAATTCCACGTCCTGTTTGGCTTCAAACAAGCTTCAATTGACTAATTGATGGTTGAAATGGGAGAAAAAAGTTTTTTATTGTCCCTCCAGTTTGTTGATTTCGCATTAGTTGTCCCTCTTCGTTTAATTTCACTCATGTTATCCCTCAACTTACGATTTACCGGGTCACCCTGTCCATTTTACCCTCTACAGCCGGTGGATTCCCGTAATGCTGACACGTGTCACATGGGCCCTAATCTGTCTATTTGTTTATTATTTTTTCTTTCTTTAAAACAAATTTTATGTTTAAAAATATTCTGTTGAAATAAGTAAATTGTGAAAAAAAGCATGAATATAGGCATGGTGATATTTAAAGTTTGCCTGCACCTTCTGCTTCCGCTGGGCTGTCAACAACTACGACCGCTATGCCAATATAACTCGTTGGAATGGTGGGCAGAATATTTAACGAGTGCTATGCCAATACAAAACCAGAAAGTGAGGCGCACCAACAAAGTCATTAAAAAGTGACATGGGTTATCTATGTCCTTGCATATTCATTTTCCACACCATAAGAACTTGTAGTGTTTTTACTCTCAAATTTGAATGGAAAGGAGAAATGTAAAAGGAGAATAAGCAGAGCATATACCTTGCATTCTTAGCAAAATTTACAGCCCAACATTCCACTTAGAGTATCCGTATCAATGCAGGACTAATCTCTCGCGGACTTTGATCGACTTCTATTGAGGTGGGCGCCCTTCAACGTTCCGCTTGCCCGCTGCCTTACAACATCATCCCGGACAACAACCGGCAAGCTCATCACCCATATCCTGATGTCCGTGCAGCCATGATCCGGGACATTACCAAGACTTCCTCATGCACCCAGAATGGCAAGCTCACTCCTTTGACCTTCTTGACTGGCTTGCAACCTTCTTTTGGATTCCTGCAAAAGAAAAGGTATTGGCTGCAAGCAACGGGAACATTCGGTCTGCACATTCCTCCATGAGCAGATAGAATATAGGTGGAAGCAAGTAAAATTCTTTTTTTCATCTGCCATTTTCAGTTTCAGTCTTATTCTTTTTTAATCCCCTTTTTGTTCCTTCTCCACTTGAAAACCTCAGTCCTTAATCCCTTTATCAACATGATCACATCGTTGTCGCTGCTGACAAAAAAAAAAAAACATAACTTACTATTGAAGTAGAGAGAAAAAGAAAAAGAAAAACAAACCTGGATTCCCAGTCCCAAGTCTTTGTTTTTTCTAGTTTATTTAACTTGGTGACATGGCGATTACTAAATTTCCAACATCCTCAATAACCAGCATATATTCATCCAAAGAAAATAACTAACATTTTTTCGGTATTAAATTAAAATGCTCTAAGTAAAACTGTATAAGAATTTTAAAAATCAAAGAATGGCGACTAAAATGCGAACTAAATTTACAAGTATTCTCAGGTGGAATGGAATGCATTTAAATGAAGAGGGCTATTGAGCTAGTAAACTAAAAGTACTTTATAGGTCACCTTTTTCTTTTGTAGTCACGCTGATAGGTTGTAACGCATCCAGCAGCAGCAAAGCCTAAGCCTAGTTTGCTGCACCACTCTCCCATGTAAAAAGTAAAAGACTCGGTTTCAGCTTTTTGTTTCACATAAACTCCTAAACACCCAGTTCCCCTTGATCAAATACAGATCTTTTGGCAAAACTTGTAAGAGTTTTCAATGTCTACACTTCAACCTTCCTCTTGCCTACTCCGGCCTGAAGTAGGCCTTGAGCAGCTACGTCCTTACAATATCATCCCCGTCGACGACGAAAGAGGAACTTGTCACCGGTACCCTGAGGTCCGCGCAGTCATTGCTGCGCTCCGGAACATTGGCAACCTTCCTGACCCTCAACCTGATCCGGAATGGGAAGCTGGCTCATTTGACGACCTTTTAGACTGGCTTGGAATCTTCTTTGGGTTCCAGAAGGGTAATGTTTGCAACCAAAGGGAACACTTGGTCCTCCATTTGGCTAACTCTCACATGAGTTCCCCGCTCCGCGATGACAACATTGATGTATTGAACAGCCGTCCTGTCCGCAGGTTCCGTAGGAAACTCCTCGGTAACTACACTAGTTGGTGTTCTTATCTTGACGAGAAGTCCAGCATACAGTTTCCTGGCAGGCAAAGTCATTTTGGTACTGATTTGCAGCGTGAATTACTGTATGTTTCACTTTATCTGCTCATCTGGGGAGAATCTGCAAATTTGAGATTTATGCCTGAATGTTTGTGTTTTGTATTTCATAATATGTGCATGGAACTGAACAAGATTCTTGAGGGTGAGATTGATAAGAGCACAGGTAGACCATTTATGCCATCCACATCGGGTGGTTTCTTGCGATGTGTTGTAAGGCCAATTTATGAGACCATTGAAGCTGAAGCGGAGGCGAGTAGGAACGGGACCGCACCGCATGGTGAATGGAGGAATTACGATGATTTTAATGAGTACTTTTGGAGCAGGAGGTGTTTTGACAATCTGAAATGGCCTTTTGATCTCTCTAGTAATTTCTTTGCTACCTCAAGCAAGCAAAGGTTTGGGAAAAAAGTTTGTTTTGTGGAGCAGAGGTCATTCTGGAACTTGCTTAGGAGTTTTGATAGGTTATGGTTGATGTTAATTCTGTTCTTCCAAGCTGCTATAATTGTTGCATGGGAAGAGACAGAATCTCCATGGACGGCATGGGAGAAAGGGGATGTTCAGGTTCGACTCTTGACTCTTTTCCTAACTTGGAGTGGATACAGCCTGTTGCAGTCTTTACTTGATGTAGCAATGCAGTATAGACTTGTGTCATGCGAGACACCATGGATCTTGATTAGAATGGTATGTAGATGCATTGTGTCATCTGGGTGGGTAGTTGTGTTTTGGATATTTTACGGAATGGTAAAGAGTCAAAAACATGGAGATGGGACGTGGTCTGATGATGCTAATAGGAAGATAACAAATTTCCATAAACTGGCACTGGTGTTTGTGTTGCCCGAGTTACTATCACCGGTTTCGTTCATTCTACAAGCTTGTGATTGTTTTCAGAGTAGAAATTGGAGGATTTCCAAGGCGCTGACATGGTGGGTTTATGGTAGCAGTTTTGTTGGTCATGGACTGCGAGAGAGTATTGTTGACACTATCAAGTATATTTTGTTTTGGGGTTGCATCTTGTTTTCCAAATTTAGCTTTAGTTATCTCTTGCAAATTAAACCAATGGTTAGTGAATTGAAACAGTTTTTGAATCTTGGAAATCAGAACTATACATGGCATATGTTGTTGGAAAAACATCACAAGATTGAAGTCACCCTACTATGCCTTCCTGTGGTGATGATTTATATGGTAGACTTGCAGATTTGGTATTCTGTCTATACTTCATTTGTTGGAGTAACAATCGGTTTATTTTCACATTTGGGTGAGATCAGGGACATCTATCAATTGAGATTGAGATTTCAATTCTTTGCAAGCGCTATTCAGTTCCACCTCCTACCAGAACAGCAGTTCGATCCAAAGGGGATAATGGCGAGAATGTTCATGAATACTATCCAACGTTGGAAGCTCAGGTATGGGTTTGGCCAGCAATATAGAAAGATGGAGTCTAGCCAGGTCGAAATGACCAGGTTTGCTTTGATATGGAATGAGATTATGGTTAGTTTCAGAGAAGAGGATATCATCTCAGACCAGGAATTCGAGTTGTTGGAGTTGTTACCAAATTCATGGAATATTAGAGTGATTCGATGGCCATGTTTTCTCATCTGTAATGAGTTGCTGCATGCGCTTGACCTGGCCAAGGATTTTCCTGATGTTCCAGATGGATGGTTGTGGGACAAGATATGCAATAACGAATACAGGCGCTGCAGTGTCATAGAAGTCTATGATAGTTTGAAGGCCTTGTTGCTTGAGATCATCAAACCCAACAGTGAAGAGCATTCTATTATTGTGAAATTCTTCGCGGAAATCGATAATCAACTCCAGATGGAGAAATTCACAGATGCAGCAAGGATAACTGAACTTCCACAATTGCATACTTTATTTTTACAACTTGTTGAGCTCTTGAATAAGCCTAACAAAGAAGCAGACCAAGTCGCAGATGCTCTAAGGGCTCTATATGAGATTGGTGTTTTCAAACTTTGGAAAATTAAGAGGACCATTACACAGTTAATGTACGAAGGTTTGGCTCCTTCTGATCCTACCATCCTGACGACAGGGCTGCTATTTGAGGATGCAGTACAATTGCCTGATCCAACTAATGATAACTTCTACAGGCAAGTACGGAGGTTGCACACAATACTTACATGTAGGGACACAATGCTTAACATTCCAGCAAATCTCGAGGCTAGACGCAGAATCGCATTCTTTAGTAATTCCATGTTTATGAGCATGCCTCGTGCACCTGCCATAGACCAAATGTTGGCTTTCAGTGTCCTGACTCCATACAATGATGAGGAAGTAATGTGCAGCAAAGAACAGCTTCAGGCCGAGAACAAAGACAGGATTTCCATACTATTCTATCTGCAGAAAGTTTACGCTGATGAATGGGAAAATTTCATGCAAAGGATGCGCCGAGAAGGAATGGAAGATGATGAAGATATATGGACAACCAAGCTGAAAGACCTTCGGCTTTGGGCATCTTACAGAGGCCAGACACTTGCCCGTACTGTAAGGGGAATGATGTATTACTACCGTGCACTTAAGATGCTGTGTTTTCTTGATTCTGCTTCAGAAATGGATATTAGGAGTGTTCCAGGAGAACTTGGTTCGATGAGACGAGATGGTGGTATGGAAAGCTTTGACTCTGCGGCCTCTCCTTCTTCTGAGAGCTTGAGAAGAAGTGGCTTTTCAGAACTGTACAAGGGATATGAGGATGTGAATGTTTTGATGAAATTTACATATGTGGTTGCCTGCCAGACATATGGGGCTCAAAAGGCGAGAAAAGATCCAAAAGCAAAGGAAATCTTGTATCTGATGAAAAATAATAAGGCCCTACGAGTGGCATATGTGGATGAAATAGACACAGGCAGGGATGGAAAGGAATATTATTCTGTTCTTGCGAAGTACGATCAACAGTTAAGGAGAGAAGTGGAAATCTACAGGGTCCAATTGCCAGGTCCCATGAAACTTGGGGAGGGAAAACCGGAGAATCAGAATCATGCCCTCATCTTCACACGTGGTCATGGAGTGCAAACTATTGATATGAACCAGGATAATTACTTCGAGGAGGCATTAAAAATGCGAAATCTTTTGGAGGAGTTCAAGCTATATAGAGGAATCCGAAAGCCAACAATCTTGGGAGTCAGGGAGTATATCTTTACAGGTCCCGTCTCTACGCTAGCATGGTTTATGTCAGCTCAGGAAACAAGTTTTGTGGCTTTACAGCAGCGAGTCATGGCAAATCCTCTGAAAATCCGCATGCATTATGGTCATCCTGATGTCTTTGACAGGTTCTGGTTCTTGAGTCGAGGTGGAATCAGTAAAGCTTCCAAAGCGATCAACATCAGTGAGGATGTTTTTGCTGGTTTTAACTGCACTTTGCGAGGAGGAAATGTCACGCACCATGAATACATCCAAGTTGGAAAAGGGAGAGAAGTTGGGTTGAATCAGATATGCTTGTTTGAAGCTAAGGTTGCTAGTGGAAATGGTGAACAGGCTCTCAGCCGAGATGTGTACAGATTAGGCCATGGGCTGGATTTCTTTCGGATGCTATCATTCTTTCACTCAACTGTTGGATTCTTCTTCAGTGCAATGATGATGGCTTTGACTGTATATGCATTTCTATGGGGCCGGCTTTATCTGGCTCTTTCTGGTTTTGAGCGTTCTGCCATGGCAAGTGAGGGAAACAATTTTGGAGTTTTTTCAGCTATCTTGAATCAGCAGTTTGTTATTCAACTTGGCCTGTTCACCGCCATTCCTGCAATAGTGGAGAGCACTATTGAGCAAGGGTTCTTAACCTCTTTATGGGAGTTCCTGATGATGCAGTTTCAGCTCTCCCCAGTTTTCTACACCTTCACCATGGGCACCCGAACCCATTTCTTTATCCGTACCATCCTTCACGGGGGAGCCAAGTACAGGGCAACAGGGCGTGGCTACAGTGTGCAGCACAAGAGCTTTGTAGAGAATTATAGATTCTACTCTCGCAGCCATTTCATCAAGGCAATTGAGCTTGGACTAGTGCTAACAGTGTATCAATCATACACTGGAATTGGTAGGAACTCTTTTTTTTACATTGATACAGCAATCACCTGTTGGTTCCTGATTCTGTCATGGATATTCACTCCATTTCTGTTCAATCTATCTGGCTTTGATTGGCTGAAGACTGTGAGTGACTGGCGAGATTTCATGGACTGGATTTGGTGCCGACATGGTGTGTTTGCTGCAGCTGACAAGAGTTGGGAAAGATGGTGGTATGAGGAGCAGGATCATTTGAGGACAAGTGGAATATGGGGAAAGCTGGTAGAGCTGGTGCTAGCTCTCCGCTTTTTTTACTTTCAGTGTGGGATAGTCTACAAGCTCAAGATTTCAGCAGGAAGTAAAAGCATTACAGTCTATTGGATGTCTTGGATTTATATACTTTTCTGTCTTGGGGCCTACATGCTGATAGAATGCTTCCGGCAAAAGTATGCTGCCAAAAAACACATCTACTATCGTCTCGTCCAATCTCTTGTCATTACATTTGCAATACTTGGTGTAACGGCATTGCTTGAGTTCACATCTTTCAGATTGGTTGATATATTCACTAGTTTGCTGGCTTGCATCCCCACTGGATGGGGAATCATATTGGTTGCCCAAGTACTCCGTCCCATTCTGCAGTTCACTGGACTGTGGAACTTTGTGGTTTCAGCAGCTAGGCTCTATGATATAATGTTTGGAGTAATAGTGATGGTCCCTGTGGCATTCTTATCATGGATTCCTGGATTTCAATCGATGCAAGGAAGGATCCTATTCAATGAAGCGTTCAGTAGGGGTCTGCAGGTCATCCAAATTATGACTAAGAAAGGACCAAAACTCAAAATGTGATTTAACTGTGTGTTTATTCTGGAAGAGAACATATTCACATCTTTGCGCTGTATACTATTCTGTGTTCTTGCAAATGACTGAAATACCAAAAAGTACAGTCTTTGAATGAAGTTCATCTTTATTCTGTCTTTCACTTCGTTTAGCGCTCATGCTTTATGCACTGTATATGAGTTCTGCTTGATTCAGTACATCTTTATCTACTTAAAGAAATGTACCAAGATCAGCATGTAGTGTGCGTGAAATTTTGCTACTGCTGATATAGCAACCAAAAGCAGGAGAATCTGATTGCAGTTACATGTGAACATAAAAAAATAGGCAGTTTTGATTCCTTATGCTCTTCCCCTTTTTTTTTTCTTCAGGCGTGAGAAGAAACAAAGAAAAAATCTATGACTTTAATGAATCTCAAGATGACAAGGACCATAGCAAACTTACTTGTTTTAATCCTTCTTGTATGGTGATTTGTAGCAATCCCGTGGCTTCTAAGCCTCCAAGCTGTCTATGCTCCACCCGACCTCGCCACGTATGGAGGTTAAAAATTTGGCACCAACGTTCCAAAGCCGTAATTTGGCCCTGCAAATAACTCTTGAAGTACTTGGTTGGTATCAAGACAAGGTTGGTTTCAGGAGCTCAGCGCTTGGTCTTCTTAAGCGAGGTCATTGAATTTGACTCTTATGACAGCAGAAGATCAATCCCAGGCATACTTCACCTTTTAGTGGGCCGACCCGACTTAAATTGGACTAAACTAGTGCCAAGATCAAAATTAAACTTGTGTTGTAGTTTTATTGTACCAAATAACAAAAAAAAAAAAAAAAGATTGTGACTTCATCCCAATGTGCAATTATCCTTGTTCTTTATGCCTTGCTTAACTTTTGTTTTTCCAATGACCAAAAGAAAATATTTGGTCACACCAAGAAATTGATTCTTTCTGTTCGATTCTGGGTGTATACTATATACACATCAGGAATTTCCCGACAAATGACCTGCCTGCTATAGTGTCAGGAATTCCCATGTTCGTCCTCTCATGTTATGTCGAGGAAATTTTCCACCTATCTGGTGCCCACTATTGGTTGAAGTGGCACGATTCCAACATAACCTGCAGGCTGCCTACGTTGATCTGCAAAATGTGAATATTTTAATCGAGACCGGCATATACAAAAGACCGTGGTATCTTGTTGGCTCTGGTTCCGGCACCCTTGGTTATCTATTCAATGCAGGAAGAAAAATGACGAGAAGAATGAAGAGTTCATCTACAAAGGAAAGAGGGCAGTGCTGCAGGATACACAACACCACACAAGGCCATTGTGCTAAAGAATGATATCATATTCTAGATGATTATATCAAATATAAAAGTCACCAGCATGAGGATGTTTACCTAAATCATGAAAGAACGAAACAACTTCATATATGTAACAAAAGAATGTTCTAGCAATCTCAACAAGCTAGCAAACTAATCTATGCTCTGTATAAACACTATACCAAAACCTGCATTTTCAGAAAGATGCCAAAAGTGGAGAAACACATAAAACCCAGAGCTCCCAAAAATGGACATCAATTTTTGAGTCTTGTCAGGTTATACTAATTACATGGGTAAATAGATGAATATGTCAACAAAAGACCAATCAAAAGTTTCCCTCTTCCCGCTCGCTTTCTTGACTAAACAGTTGCTCACCATACCAGTCTCTAACAAAAGCACCAAAAGTGGAATCTAGCCATCTAACTTTGTACCATTTTTTCTACGCTGACTTCATACCTGCAAACATAAAACCAATCCTCTTAGATGGTGAGGTCAGTCAAAATATGTGCACAACAATATATAAAGGGTCAAACAATGAAGTCATTGTGGTCAACTAAGGCTCAATTTTATTTGTGAAAAGAAAATCTATTCAGGGTCAGCAACATGGCAACTTCATGCATTTATCTACCATACTGTGAAAAAATGTAGTTCAAAATAATTATTTTAAGAAAAAATTATGACCTTCAAATTGTGTCGTACTCTACCAAAATTCAACGGAGCAAGTTTTTATATTCTTAATATTGATTTCGCATGTAAATAACTGATATCATTAGAAGCATGTTCCTCAATAAGATACCTCCCAACACATTCTATAGATCACTACAAGTCCAGTAAAAAAGCTTAACTCTAGATTTCCTTATTATATTGCTTTTACTTATGAATTAATCTTTTTTCTCAAAGTGGACAATCACAACACAGAAAGTAAATCCTGGCCATCACTAATACAAAAGGAGGTAAAAAGCCACTGTCAGTTTCAGGTGAACTTTACTTTGGGGGATGCAATCCAAAAGGTCATACAGCTCAGTATAATAGCAGTAATCTACCATCATTTTGGGAAGAGCGAATGAAAAATGCATATAAAGTATCGAAAAAACTGCTGCTATCTGTGATGGAACACGTGAACCTAACCATTAAAGACTCAAAAATAAGAGGAAGAGAACAGTTCCAAAAGCAATAGCAATAGAAGGAGACAGCACAAACAAGAAGAGTATGAATAAGCTATTTCTGCCAGAATGATAATTAGAACCATATAAGGCTTGTAGTGGTACATTCAAGGTAACTAAAGATAAGATGGGATATCTGAAGCAAAAGGTAAAGGGAGGGCTCTTGAAGTTGCATAGGCCACAAAGACCAACCTTGACATAAGAACAAAATAACTAGCGTTGGAAACACCTGGTTCTGGAAGCATTAAATAAGCACAAGGGACATACAGAGCACTCGAGATTGTGACCATATTTAAATGTACTGACAGAAGCACTTTCTTGTATGCAGTTGGGGTGGAATACAAATTCAGTATGGTGAGGGAAGCAATTCACAGTTTCCATCAAAAAACAAGCCTATTTGAGGAGTAAATGAGGATCTAACGCAATTGTTGTTCATGACAAGAAACATCAAGATTAGTGAGCAGAACATACAGGCACCAATCGCTATATTGAGGATTGCATGGATAGGATTTTGAGTTGAGAATTATCAACAAAAAATAGACAACAGGCCTCAGGCTTAAAATGAACATAACCCCATACCTCCAAGAGCAACCAAAGACAGCCACAATATGTCCCTCTTCACCAGTCATTTAAGCTGAAATTTTGATCAGAAACATTGAATTAGAAGGTTGGGTAAACAGAAAAAAGCAATGAGGCAGTTGAAGAATGATATAAGCATGCAGAACTAATTCTCCTCAGGGGGGGAATATAAAGAAACTGAACAACAAAAAGTCAAATGCAACAGCTGATGCAGTGATTTACAGTTATTATCCTCAAAGACAAATCCACCGGAAATCACCAAATGTAGAAACTAAGGTCCTTCCCGCACCATGGTAGAAATAGAAAACGTCTAATTTTCAAAATGTTGAACAAAATGTGAATATCTAGTGGAAACATCAATAACTAAAGATTTACACCAATCTTGCAACTAGGCCACAATGAAAACAATGACCGTATGCCTAAATTAGCCCCACATAAAAGAACAACTGTGTACATTGTTATTCATGTAAGTGGACGCCTTGTCACTCATTAACTGAAAGCATAGATTAGCCACACACTTCAAAAGAGTCGGATTTTAATTGAATTTGGCAATGAGCAAAACTAACCCAGATTACCAGGACTAAGAAATTTCTGCTTAAGAAGGAAAGAGAATAAATTACCTCCTGTTACAAATCAAACTTTTGATTTTTTCCCTGTGACGATCTGAAAGATCCGAAGCCCTCTGCTGAATGCATCATTAAATAGTATCCTTGTCTGCATTGACTGGAATCCCGGCATCCAGGAAAGAAATGCCACAGGGGCCATAACTATCACTCCAAACATTATATCGTAGAGCCGAGCCACAGAAACCACTGAATTCCAAAGTACAGTGGGCAGAAAGGGACGAAGTACTTGGGCAATCAAGAGCAAGCCCCATCCAGTCGGAAGAAAAGCCAACAAACTGGTGAATAGATCCACAAATTTGAAAGATGTGAACTCAAGCAAGGCAACAATTGCAAGTATTGCAAGTATAATGAGAAGAAACTGGACCAAGCGATAGTAGATATGATCTCTTGCAGCGTACTTGTCCCTGGCATATGCTACCAACCAAAAAAAGAAGGCAGCAACCAAAATATAAATCCAGGACAGCAAGTAAACAGCAATGCTGGTACTTCCAGCTGTAATACCAAGCTGGTACACAATCCCATACTGGAAAAAGAAGAAACGGAGGTCCAAGATTACTTCTACCAGTTTTCCCCACGTCCCAGTTGTTCTTAGATGATCCTGCTCCTCATCCCACCATCTTTCCCAGCTTTGTTCAGCTTTAGAGAACACACCACCTTTGTACCAAATCCAGTTCATAAAATCATCCCAGTCATACACTGTTTTTAACCAATCAAAACCAGAGGGGTTGAACACAAAGGGGGCCATTATCCACGATACAACTAGAAACCAACTAGATATCGTCAATGCTATGTACACAAATGTGTCCTTAGCTACAGCACTGTGGGATGCATAAACTGTAAGTATCAATCCAAGCTCAATGGCCTTTATAAAATGGCTGCGAGCATATAGTCTGTAATTTTCTGCAAAACTCTTGTGCTGCACAACAAAACCACGCCCAGTGGCACGATATTTTGCACCACCGTGAAGTATTGTTCGGCCAAAGAAGTGAGTCCGAGTTCCCATGGAGAATGTGTAGAATACAGATGAGAGCTGGAGCTGCATTGTTATGAAATCCCAGACAGCTTGGAGAAAGCCATGCTCAAGAGAGTTTTCAACTATCATCGGGAGGGCAGTGAACAGCCCAAGTTGGATAATGAACTGTTGATTCAGGATAGCACCAAGTGCTTTGTTATTACCACTGCTGTTGTTCAAAGCAGAAGCTTCAACACCACTAAGAGCCAGATAAAGCCGGCCCCACAGAAATGCATAGACAGTTAGGATGACCATCATTGTGTTGAAAAAAAATCCCACAGTGGTATAGAAGAATGACAGCATCCGAAAGAAGTCCAACCTATGGCCCAACCTATAAACATCTCTGCTGAGAACTTGCTCACCGTTTCCACTAGCAACCTTGGCTTCAAACATGGATACCTGATTCAACCCAACATCCCTTCCCTTGCCAACTTGGATATATTCATGATGTGTGACATTGCCTCCCCGCAAAGTGCAGTTGAAGCCAGCAAAAATGTCCTCACTTATATTAATCACTCTGGATGCTTTACTGATTCCACCTCGAGTCAAGAACCAGAACCTGTCAAAAACATCTGGATGGCCATAATGCAACCGAATTTTCAAAGGATTTGCCAAGACACGCTGTCCCAAGGTGACAAAACTAGTTTCCTGAGCTGACATAAACCATGCAAGTGATGAGACAGACCCAGTAAAGATATGCTCCCTGACTCCCAAGATAGTGGGCTTTCGGATCCCGTAGTAGCTCCTGTACTCTTCCAGGAGATTTCGAATTTTGAGTGCTTCCTCAAAATAGTTGTCCTGATTCATGTCAATAGTCTGTACAGCATCACCCCGAGTAAAGATGAATGCATGATTTTGATTCTCTGGTTTTCCCTCCCCAAGTTTCAAGGGACCTGGCAACTTGACCCTGTAGATTTCAACTTCTCTATCTAACTGTTGATCATACTTCACAAGGACAGAATAATATTCCTTGCTATCCCTCCCTGTGTCTACTTCATCCACATAGGCAACTCGAAGGGCCTCATTATTTTTCATCAAATACAAGATTTCCTCGGCATGTGGATCTTTTTTTGCCTTTTGAGTCCCATATATCTGGCACGCAACCACATAAGTGTATTTCATCAAAGCAGTCCCATACTCATGGCCCTTGAACATGAGGTTTAATGAACTGGCATTTCTTCTTAAGCTCTTGGAAGCAGACCTCTCAGAGCCAAAGCTACCCAAACCATCATCTAGCCTCATTGAGCCAAGTTCCCTTGATCCATCTCTAATGTCCACCTCCGAAGCAGAATCAAGAAAAGCTAGCATCTTAAGGGCACGGTAGTAATACATCATTCCTCTCACAGTACGGGCAAGTGTCTGGCCTCTGTAAGATGCCCAAAGCCGAAGATCTCTCAACCTGGTACTCCATATCTCATCATCCTTGGCCATTCCTTCTCTCCGCATCCTCTCCATAAAATTTTTCCACTCATCATCATAAATTGTTTGCAAATAATACAGTATGGAAATACCATCTTCATTCTCAGTTCGAAGCTGTTCTCTGCTATACAGCACTTCTTCATTGTAGTAAGGAGTCAGGACACTAAATGCCATCATTTTCTCAACTTGAGGAGCATGGGGCATACTCATAAACAGGGAGTTGCTGAAAAATGCAATTCTTCGTCTAGCCTCAAGATTGACTGGGATATTGTGCATTGAATCCCTAGAGGTGAGAATAGTGTGCAAGCGCCTCACCTGCCTATAGAATGTCTCATTGCTGGGATCAGGCAATTGAACTGCATTCTCAAAAAGATGTCCGGCCATTGCAGCAGGATCACGGGGAGCCAAGCCATCCTCCCTCAACTGTTCAGTGGTCCTCTTCTCTTTGAAAAAATCACGCACTGCAATCTCATACAAAGCCTGCAGAGTATTCACAACCTGGCTCATATCTTGCTTGGGCTTTTTTAATATCTCAACAAGTTTTATCAGCGTAGCATGGAAATGAGGAAGTGCTGTCATCTTGAACGTCTTGGTGAACTTTTCAATCTGCAGAGAGTGGTCAATTTCTTGAAACAAGACTGTGATAATAGAATGCTCTTCGGTGTTGGTCTTGATGATCTCAAGCAACAAGTGCCTGACACTATCATAAGCTTCAATGACAGAGCAACGCCTATACTCATTCTTGCATATCTTGTACCAAAGCCACTTGTCAGGAGCATCTACCAACTCTTTCGCCTGGCTAAGTGCAAGTAGCAGCTCATTGCAGAGGAGAAAACATGGCCAGCGAATAACTCTCACATTCCAAGAATTTTGTGGCAACTCCAACAACTCAAGCTCACGATCAGAGATAATATCCTCCTCCCTAAAAGTCATTATGATCTCATTCCATATCAAAGCAAACTTATTCGCCTCCACCTGGTTAGACTCCAGCTTCTTATAAGGCCTGCCAAACCCATATCTCAGCTTCAAGCGATGAATAGCATCCTTGAATTTGCTCTTCAGTGTCCCCCTAGCATCCAACAGCTGCTCTTCTGGCATAAGATTAAACTGAATCGCACTGGCGAAGAACTGGAATCTCAACCTCAACTGCTGGATGTTCCGAATCTCGCCCAGATGTTGAAGCAACCCTACTCCCGCACCCACAAATGATGAATAGATAGAGTACCAGATCTGCAAATCCATCAAATAAATCAACACCACAGGAAGCCACAACAACCCAACTGAAAACCTATTGCTGTGCTGAAAAAATTCATGCCACTCATACTTGACATCCTTCAAATCCAGCAACTGCTTCGATGGCTTAATCATAGGCTTGATCTGCATAAAGTAACTGAATACCATTTTTGTAGCCAACACCACAATCCAGAAGAGACTATACTTAACATTATCAACTAGCCCCTCCCTCAGCCCACGACCCACAAAGCTACTGCTCTGAAACCACCATGTAAGCACGTTAAAGATCCTCCAATTAGCGTTCTCTACAAAGTTCCTGATCCAAGGTATCAGAAACAAAGCTAATGCGAGCACTTCAGGAGCCAGGAACACCAACGCCACCTCCAGAAAAGTCACAACCCTCCTATTCGCCTCCCCCGACCAACCCCTATCCTTATTCCTCTGACTCCAAATCCTCCCATAGAAAACCCCAAAAATCAAAATCCACCCAGCCGCCACCACTGTCTTCATAACCATCCTCACAAGCAGCCCCATTGTCTGCCTCGACACCAGCCGGTGCTGCGTCCCGAAATCCAGCACCGACTGCAGCAACCTCAGCCCACTCCAAGTAAAGAACACAGTCAAGACCTTCACCTGCACCTCCCTACTCTCCAACGCCTGCCAGGGATACTCCTTCTCCTCCCACGCAACAATCACCGCCGCCTGCAAGAACAGAATCAACATAACCCACAGCCGATCAAAGCTCCTCACCAGATGCCAGAACGACCTCTGCTCCACATACCCCGTCTTCCCCACCCGCCTCTTGTCCTTCCCGGAAACCACAAAGAACCCACTCCCTACATCAATCGGCCACTTCAGCTTCTCAAAACACCTCTTACTCCAGAAATACTCGTTCAAATCGTCATAATTCCTCCACGCGCTATGCGGCGCCGTTCCGTTCCTGCTAGCCTCCACCTCAGCCTTGGCCGTCTCGTAAATCGGCTTGACCACCCTCTCCAGGAAAGCATTCTCCCCCGAGAAAGAAGGGAGCACAAGCTGCCCGGTGTTCTCGTCAATATACTCCTCCAGAATCTTATTCATCTCCATCGCCATATGGTGGAAGATATAACAAACACACTCCGGCATAAACCTCAAATTCGCGGACTCCCCCCACACCAGCAAGTAAAGAGAGACGTAGAGGAGCTCCCTTCTGAGGTCGGTGGAGGATCCGGATCCGGATCGGTCCGAGATCCAGATGTTGGACTTCTTGTTGAGGTAGTTGCACCAGCTGGTGTAATTGGAGAGCAGCTTGCGGCGGAATTTGCGGAGCACGGTGGGGTCCAGCGAGTCTATGTTGTCCGGCGGCGGGGAGAGGCGCATCTGGGCGTTGGCGAGGTGGAGGACCAGGTGCTCCCGCTGGTTCCGGACGTTGTCCTTCTGGAACCCGAAGAAGAGGCGGAGCCAGTCCAGGAGGTCGTACGACGGGTGCCATTGGCAGAACGGCGGCCTCCGGAGGTTCCCGACGGTGCGGAGGGCGGCCGCGGCGGCGCGGACCTCGGGGTACCGCAGCGACGGGTGGTCCGCGAGGAGGTTGTGGACGGGGATTATGTTGTACGGCTCCGCGTCGTCCGGCGTCGGCGACTGGGACTGCGGAGGACCTCTGTGGCGGAGGCCGGCGGACATTGCATCGGCGGTTTTAGTCTTTAGATGGATACTGAGAAAAGAGAGAGAGAAAACTGAAACTGAAACTGTAAAGAAGTGACAGTGAGGATTTGGAGGGGCTTTGTTTTGGTTTATGGCGCGTTTACGCGTTTAATAATTAATTATTTTAATTTGCAGATTTCATTTCTTATATAACCAAAATTTTACTAAATATTATGTCTAATTTGTTTATAGTAACAAATACATATTTCAAATCAGTTCTAATATTTTGATCAAAAAAAAATCAGTTCTAATATTTGTACATTTTAAGTGACTATACTTTCCTATTCATATAATGTCCAAAGAAGTCTTGGCTCTGGACTGGAGGAGTCTTCCCTCAACCTAAATTTTTTATAATCAAAAAAAATAATGTCCAAAGAAATGATACAAAATTTATTAGATTCATCCCTAAATTTCTTCAAAGATGATGTGCCGAAAAAAATCTTCTAAAATTAATTACTTGTGTTTAGAGGAGATAATAAGACTGAGTAATAATGACATTAGTCTGATTCTTCCACTAAAATGATTTGCTGGGGGAGGTTGTGTGTTTGTGATTAGTAATTAGTGTGATTACTGGAGTGGAAAAGGCATAAAGAAGGTTTGCCCTTTTTTTTGGTTGGGGTGTGATTATGGTAAAAAGGCCTGGCAGGGGCATGTGAGAATATTGTGGGATGTGACTAAAAGGGAAGGTGGTTTCCATACTTTTTAACTTTGGCGGATTATAAGGAGAAAAAAGAGAGAATCTATTCAATAATTAATTCAGGAAAGTATTTTTGAGAAAGATGTTCATTACCCTTATAATTATGGTGGTGATACAAAAAGCTTTGCTTGATTGATTGAATATTATTACAAGCTTTCTTTTATGAGAGAATATTATTACAAGCTTAACAATAACACATGGGAATGTGCAGTTTTTGAGCCCCAAATCTTGGCAATGTCAAAAAAGATAATAAAATCCGGGTGATACCATCAAGTTTGACCATGAATATCCTTGTATTGCTTTATTGCAAGTAGTAAAAGAAGCAGCTCCTGTCTAAAAGAAATTCAAATGAAAAAATAATCCATATAAGAAGATTGATTTAGATGGGCAGGTTAACCACCCCATATGATATCCAACATTAACTTGGCACAAGAAAACAAATATGGAGCCAATTTTTTTACTTTTATAAGCATAACTCCAAGCCAAATTCAAGAAGAAAAAAAAACGCATCCATTTGGAGCAATGTATCACTTTCTTGAACCAAGACAAAAGAAACTCCTCTGATTTGGATTTGTTTGATGGGTGCCAATTTGCAAAAAACACAAAATTTGAAAGAAAAGTATATAGACAAAAACGTACGTTGACATTACCATCTCCAACGTTTCACTTGTCCTTTTCCATTTTAAAACCCTTACTTTCTGCTTAAGTTTTAAGAGATATGATATTAAACAAACAAATGTTCTTGTTTTTTAAAAAAAAAAATATGGAGAAGTTTCATATTCCTTAACCGTTAACTTTTTTCCACATGCCCAAGGACCACATGGGATTGGACCCAATCGTAACATGCCAATTAACAATTTAATTTTAATCATCTTTAATGGGTCTCAACCCTTAAGCACACTTGAGTGATCCAAAAAAAAAAAAAAGCACATTGAAGATTTCTTTTTCTTGTTGTGGTTTTAAGTCAAACGCGGCAAAGTTAAAGAGGGGAAAAAAAATTAAAGGAAAAGTTCAAATTTTGAAAAAAAGAGGATCCGAAGAATCTGACGGGTGGGGAGGATTCTTAAGACTCCCACGCTAGCGTGTGGGCCCCTAATAGGTAAGCTAGTGGTTGCCTTTTTTGGAAATGGGCCAAGATTTTAAAGTTTTCGTTGGCGCGTGTGGGCCCCAACAGGTAATCTGATCTGACGGTCATGGTTTAGTTCATTTTTACAAGCTCTTCTTTTTGGGGGTTTAATTTGACAAGGTTTTTTTTGTTATGAATAGTGTGATTAATAGAAGAAAAATGAAGGAGTTTGGGAGGAGATGAATCCGGTTGATGAGCCCCCAAAGAAGAACACCGTTTCTGTTTTTCATTTCATTTTCTAATTCGTTTATACAACATATATATATAATAGAGGGGATACTGTATTTTGTATGTATAACAATGACATACATACTAGTATTTATATATGTTTTATAACACTCCCCTTTGGATGTCATTGTGTTGTTGGGTAGAATACACTTTGGGAGTACTGCCTCATTAAAAACTTTACCAAGAAAAATTCAGTGGGATAAAAACTTGGTGAAGGAAAAAAAAAAGTGCAGTGCGTATTCTATTCCCCCTCATTTTGGCCTCCATTGATTGCTTGATGTTGTTGCATGCCTATCGTCCTTGTCAGCTTTTGGTGACATGTGTTTTGTCTGATTTTTTTGTTACATCATAACTTCAATAGGACAGAGTTGGCAAGATAATCTTCATAATTTTGTCGTTGGAGCGTCTATCTTCCCATCTTGCTTTTGTAGTCCCTGATGATATTGCAATATTATGTGCAAAGTTGCAGCTGATGTCGGTCTGTGCTTTATGTGGACTAAGAAAAAGATCTACATCTGCAAAATCAACTCTCTTTCGGGTTTACATGATTACACATTTGTTATTCCCCGAAGATAAGAGCAAATACATATAATGCCGATAGGCTTAAAACAAAAGCTTCAGGCTTTATGGTACAAGCAATACATATTGTATTTAGACAGAGTACTCCATGACTAGTCTAATAGCACAGTATTTGGAGACTTCTTCTGGAGTTCCAATCACTAAACATATAAATTTATCCATACACAAAATGATTTAAATTCGGTTCAATTTTTGTAATTTTTCGGGAATTAGTTGCTTCAGGCAACTTGGATCCTTCAGGGATCTTCATGTATATATCATGACTTATGGATCCATATTAATAAATAGGCTGTAATAGCATTCACTATATGTATTTCAAATTCTTTTCATATGATGCCAGACTTATTAACATAATTGTATCCACCACAGGGGAGTAAATCTCCTCATAATTAAAATCAGGTCGTTCGGGTAAAATCTTGTGCAACCGTGCTTTATATCTCATTTATATTTTCCGCACAAATACCCGTTTCTACGACTAATCAATTTTACACCCTCTGGTGTACGGACTATAGGTCCGAAGAATATCTCGCTTCATGAGCGAGTCTAACACAGCCTTCAATTATATCTCTTTATTTTGGCCAATCATACAACGCCTACTTTCATTAGTAGGTTCATGATCCTCATTTTTAATATTTAGCGCTATAAATTAAAATTGTATTCATCAACGGTTATTTCTCGTCGGTTCCATCTTATTCCTGACACTGTAATTGAGATCTCATCATGCTCATTTATTTCAGGTACCTGAGTTACTTCTGGAAATTTATCAATTGTGTCAGAGAATCAACTTCTTCTGGAGGACTTTTAATTCAAACCTCTACTGGAGGTCTTATTTTCTCACTGGGGCCATCTTATCGCTTTTGCTCCTTTTTCTCTATCGAGAATTTCTTGTCTTTTTGAAACCGAGTATAATCTATAGATTCATTTGCATACTTACATTGTTCTTCAGGAACATCAATCTTAAACAGGAGCATTTGTAGCTGGTCTATGGTCACACTTAATTTAAATGTGTCTGCAATTGCATATCAATTTTTCTGCAAATGAATCATCTTTTAAACTTCAGGTTCATACTAATTTATTCGAGGATCAAAAACTAGATATTGATAAATCATTTCAATAATCTCTTGATCCAGCTGCTTCTTTCCTCCCCCTTATGTTGGGTAAACTCTAACATCAAATTAACATACCCAACATACACAACATATATTCCCAATATTTTTTAAGGACCAACAAAATAATACTGTGGTGGAGCATTTTTATACTATATAACCGATGGTCCGAATATGAGAGATACTAAATATGTGACCATTAATCAATTAAATGGGGAGATCTTATTATGTTGGCTTGATACACTCAAGTGTTGCTGCATATAAAATACCAATTATCAAACAGTGATATTTCATCAATGGTCCTGCAATCAATTGTCAATATGGCCCAGATCACTTTGGGTTTATTTCTAATGATATACATTTTCTATTGAACAAATATACCAGCATACATATGTACCCGCAAGTGGCTTAATCATTAAAACAAGTGCGCATAATGCCAACTTGCATCACACAATAGACCATCTAGTCGATGCATCGTAAAAATTACCTAGATGGCCAACACAGCGGATCTATCAGTCCGCATTCATATCCCGGAATTATTCCCAAATTTGCTGGTCTAGGCCAATCTCATCTTAGGATGGCCGTATTATTAATTTCTCAGCAAACAAACACATGAAAATTCATTGATTGTAAAACTTCTGGTTTTTCAATGAATAACCAAATAAATTTTGTGCATCATTATTGACCCGGGATGGCCCAACCGGTCATGCCAAATATATACGACAAACCAACTTTAAGTAGGTACCAGCTTCAGACTGGTATATATGTGCCAGCTTTAGGCTGCTATTTTTACTAGCTTTTGATGGGTACCAGCTTCAGGCTGTTATGTACCAATTTTAAGCTTATATCTGTCACTCATGTCGAAAAAATCAGAATTATTGAGCAATAATTAATGTAGTGGCAGACATTTCCAAAAGCAAATCCTCGAGGATTGTAAAGCTTTGGCTATCTATGCTCAGTCTATAAAAAAGAGGAAGGATTACATGGGAAGATACAGAAAAACTCATAGATATAGAAAAATTCATCAAAGCAAAGAAACAGAAAACTCAACCAAGATAAAAAATGCCTTCCCCAGCTACTGTTTTCTTTGTTGAGGGTGCCTCACTAGGCAGAAGAAATAGATTAGCCTATAGCATGATAAATGAACAACAAGAGGAACTGTCTAATGAGCTAGCAAGAATCCCACGTTTGGTTTTTGTAGATGAGCTATACTCGTCTAGGTTCTTTGTGACTCCAATGGAAGAAACTTTCTTCCTGGAGGACCAAGGAAATCTCAAGATAAATTTTTATGGCTCAGCTAACTCTATAATGTTTTTCATATCTGCTAGGATGCAGGAATTTCAGCTAGAGCCTTCATGTCAAATTTTAAATAAAAGCAGTTATTATCAGGTTTCCATGATGGCTCGGAGCGTCCCAAGGGTGACTGGGTTACCACCTACATGGCCGAAGGTACGACTTTTATTGTGGAATTGCAGGGGTATAGCAAGAAGGTCTCAAGACTTTGTGCGTACCTTAAGGGATCTGAAGAATCAGTACAAGCCTAACATGGTACTGATTACTGAGACTTTGTGGCAAGCAGGAGAGAATCATGGTGTGATTCCACTTCGTTTTCCTCCAACGAATCGGTTTGAGATACCTGGAGAAAACAACAGGGGTGGTATGTGGTTCTCCTGGAACGACAGTGTTAGGGTCAATATTAATTGTGAAGCTCAGAGTTTCAGGGTTAATGTTGAACCCAACAAATAGATTACTTGTTTAAATATATGTATGAGAACCATTCTTCTTTGAATATTCTCCAGTTATGGATCTGTTTTTGCAATAATAATATGCATGTTTACTTTGAGCCTTTTCCATTTATTATCTCATTTATGCCCACAGGCACAAAATAATTATACTGTCTTATTCACTCCAGGGAATAAATCTGAGTCAATTCATTTGGGATCCATAATAATTCATTTTATTACTGGGGGTGTCTGTACTCGCGTAAATATACGATCTTCTAGATCATATTAAAACATGCGTTCTTCAGGAACATATTCGAATTTATGCTCTTCTGGAGCGTGTTAATCATTTTTTTTTCATTTCGAGATGTCATAATATGTTATATTGACATCCAATGTTATATTGACATCCACACATATAATTCTCCTCCTGTGGGTGTCAATTTTGCATTGTCTTCGAGACTAATGCTTCAAGTATTATTCTAAGAAACAATTATAAAGTACTGAAAAATAAAAATAAATTTGTGGAAGCCCGTACCCCATTTTAATAAAATAAAATATTTAAATGAAAAAAAGAGTTACCAAAATACTCTTTAAGACCCGGGGTACAAAAACCGATGCTTCGGCATACAACATTTTTCCATGAAAATGTAAATTAACAACGAGATGTCATAAAAAAAATAAACGAGATCAACCGGCTTAACAAATAATAAGCCATCACGGCGTCACGCCGACATAATATCACAAAAACAACTCCGGCCAACTGCCGATATAAGATAAAACATCTATGACATCTCGAGTCATTACGCATGCAGCGGAAGATGAAAATAATAGTAATACTCAAGATAGAAAATATCATGCATATGGCCCTATGGATCCCACCAAGAGATAATGCACAACTACCTGCTGAAGTGACTGCGTCTGATCTCCGAGTCGAAGGTGTAAGTGAGTCTGCACGCTAACTAAAGTCTGAAAAACAACGGTGGCGATTATGTGAGTCGCCTACTCAGTGAACATTAAAAGTCTAAATATACATGAAAGTGAAGTCATGCTCGTAGGGTGAGTAGCTCACGAGCACAAGTACAGCATACAAGCAAATCAGAATCACACACCATCACATAAATGTTTTATTGTATTATAGCTCGTATTGTTTGAGCTCAATGCGTTATCTTATTGTTATCATTATTATTTTTTTTATTATTATGGGCCCTCTACTGTGAGTCAAGTCTCGGTAGCGCATCTGATCAGATCAGGGTGTGAAACCCAAATGTCGAACCTCAGAAGGGGTAGATTCTGAGGCCAAAAACCACTGAAAACTCTCAAGTGGCCGCTAGCTACCTGAGGGTGCACTCAGACACACCTAACCGGTGCAAGTCTTCCAGGGGTGCACCTACATCCCCTGGGCATGCTAAACAGCATAACGTGACCCGAGGTACCCAACCCTCCTCGGGGCTACCAACCGACTCCACAGTAGATTTTAGTATTTTATTCTTAATTAAACCTTTATTTCTTTTTGAAGTACATTATGTCTTTCAGGGAAGTGTGTATGTGTCCCTGTATCATCCGGGCCTTCGGCCCATAACCACATGTTATCACCAGAAGTGTATTACGTAGAATATAACAGTTTCTCTTGTAGAATTTAGACATGTAAGTCAATCAAGCATACAATTCCAATCATCGCATGTAGCAAACAAGGCAAGTAAACAAACAAACCACACCAACATGCATTCACAAAACATATATAAAAAGACTTGTAATGTCACCTCAAAATGCGGTTTATGACTTCTCCCCGATCCGAGTCCCCGACTCTCGAGATATCTCCCGTGCCTGAATACCGGCACATAATATAATCACCAAACAATTTTAGGAAAAACGTATATGTATGCTAAGGTATGCTCTAATCGAGTATCTCCCGGCCCAAACTATCCGATTATATGATTTTCGGGTCTAAGTCCAAAAGAATATTTTATCTTCCATAACTCCAACGATTACGGATCTAAGGTTCATCGGTTTAAGTTCGTTAACAATTCTCGGGCCTAAGGCCCACTAAATCCTTAATTACAAATTCCGGGCCGTGGGCCCACCTTCTTATGTCCATAATTTTACCGATTATGAAGTTGGGCTTCGAGCCCGTTCTTAACATCCGTGAGTTTAATTTTCCGTGATTAAGTCCTAAGTCCGTACTTTAAGTCCAATTAAATATCTTAAGCTTTCAAATTGAGGTTATTGGGCTTGGGCTCGGTTTTTCCTAAAACCGTCTTAGAGTCGTTTCCGAGCCCAAGAGTTGATCGGCCTTATGTTCTATTCGTGTCGGTAAATTCTCCCGGCCACACACTCTTTTCTCTCCGCTCTCGGGAATCCTCAATTCACCAAGTATATAAATATAAATGTGTTTCGTAACAATAAATTCCAAAATTAAGTACATAACATAACCGAGATAAACAAGGATAATACCGTCTAACACTTCGAAATATGAGAATTTATTGTCCGCCGGCAGAACCCGAGTCTTCGCCGGAAAAGTTCCCGAACCCTCGCCGGAACAGTGCACCTTCGCCGGATTCCGGTCACCTCGCCGGAATTTCACAAAACTGCCAGAAATAAAACAACTCCCATTCAATCCCCAATCTCCAGACAATAATCATCCATCAACTAAATCAATTGCAGAACATCCAACGAATTGAGGAAGGAGGAAATTGCTCACCTATGGGTATTGTTTACGCCGGTCCTGTCCTCTGCCGACTTCAGGACCCGTGGAAGCCAGCACCCCGGACACGCCCACACGGCCACACCGCGAGCACTGACGACACACGCACCCACAACGTCGACCCAACACGCCTACAAGCCACCACCCGCGAGCCACCCTGTCACGCCCACAGCCAACAACCGCCCAGAATACCCAACGATGCCATTAACTAACAACTCTAAACGAAAATGAGTAGGAAAAGGAGAAGGCACCGATGCTTACCGGACGGACAAGGGACGGCGACGCGGCGGAAGGGGTGGCGTCACACCCGATTCGTTCCAACTCGTTCCTTGCCGTGCCTCCTGCAACCAATCGGCGTCGCGCAAGACCGTCCTCGACTCGTGGCGGTAGCGGCTGGTGCAGACGACCGAGGCGGCGGAGCACGAGGAAAGGGAGAAGAAGACGCAGATGGTGTGGTTGGTGGCGAAAGAGAAGTGTGGAGAGTGATGGGCTTCTGGTGCCTCGGGTCAAAAGCGAAAACAAGGAGGAGAAGAGGGGGGTGAGGGTGTGAGTTTTATGACCGTTGCTTCGTGATGGAGAGGATCGTGGGAGACAAGAGCCGTTGAGGCGGCGGCGGCAAGTGCAGGAGCAACGGGAAAAAGAAAACGAAATTGGAAAAAAAAGAAGAGGAGAAAAGGAGAAGGGAAGAAAAGCTTTTAGGGTTGGCCGGCCAGCCCCGAAACGACGTCGTTTCGGGCTGAGGCGCGGTCAACCCCCTTCAGTCAACGCGCTATGTTGTTTTTTTTTTTTTTTTAAATTTTAATTTTAAACCTTCAAAACTACGTAGTTTCGATCGAAGACTCAACGAGACCCGTGCTTCACCCCGAAACACATTCCGATATCATCGAAGCCCGAAGCATGAGAAATCTCAACTGGAAATTGACATTTCCAAGGAAAAATAATCTATTTCCTCGACTAAAACTCGAAAATACTTCAAGGGTAAAATTGGAATAAATTTCCGAAAATTCCGGAAAATCAAATTATAAAATTCGGGGCGTCACAAAATTGCAATGCGTAATAATTTAAATTGAACATAAAAATAAATTGAATATAAAATGAATTGCTCCTTCAGGGTAAGCAATTACAATATCCACCTTCTAGTGGTCATATAATTTCCATCTTCTGGTGGTAATAGTGTTTATTTTCGATTTTCCTTTGAAGGATCTTCAGGATCTGACTTCCAGTCTTCGTTGTATTTTTCTTTTCCCGAGTCTTCTGGACTCTTACATTTAGTCTTTCAGACTATTCTCATTTAAATGCATTTTCGCATTTAATGCCCATTATAAATTTTCTTCCGGAAATTTTAAGGGCCTCAAATTCAAATAACATAATTGAATATATAAATGTTTAATTAAAATAAATAAGCAAGGGGCCTTATATTAATTACCCCAAGTAAAGTAAATGGCAGGAAATTAAAATAATGGGCCTAGTACGAGCCCATAAGTAAAATTAAAGACGAGAAAATTAAGTACAATGGGCCCTATGATAGCCTAATTAAAAATAAATGACTGGAAATTAAATGCAATGGGCTTTTTTATAGCCCAATGAAAACTAAATTGCTGAAAGTTAAATGCAATGGGCCTTACACGAGCCCAATTAAAACGTAAAGAAATAGGCAGCTTAGCCGGCCATTAAATGAATAATGGGCCCTTTTAATAGCCCAATCGGAATATAAATAAAAACAGAAAGTATGCTTACTCTATAAATCTTTCAGCAATAATATATATAATACGCTTATACGATAAAGGCGGCTTAGCCGGCCAATAAATAAATATAATAAATATTACGGCCTTCCAGGCTTATATAACGGTCTTCCGGGCTTTGCCGGGAAAATCCGAGGTTTCAAAGGCCTTTCGGACTTATATAACGGTCTTCCGGGCTTTGTCGGGAAAAATCTGAGGTTTCAAAGGCCTTCGGGGCTTATATAACGGTCTTCCGGGCTTTGCCGGGAAAAATCCGAGGTTTCAAATTTCGGCCAAATTCACTATTCATGGTCGCTGGAAATTACTATTCACCGTGTCGGATAATTTTCTGAGGCATCAAATTCCGGTCAAACACAAAATAAGTATAATTGCCTTCCGGGCTTGCCGGGAAAAATTTCGAGGCGCAAATTACTGTTCACACCGGATTCCGGCCTAAATTACTGTTCACGGTCGCCGGATTCCGGCCAAAATTACTGTTCACGCCGGATTTCGGCCGAAAACAATTAACACACCATGAACTCCATCATCAATATCAACAAATCATACATAATCCACAAACAAAACTGAATCATAAACAACAATAACAATCCAGCAATAATAATGAAACTAATAAAAAAACAACAAAAAAAAATACCAGTAACATGTGGCTGCCGGCGATGGCGAGACGGCGACTGGGTGACCCCAGGCGCAGGCGGCGAAGGCGCGACGAGGGCGCGGCAAGAGTACGGCGGAGGCTTTGCGAGGGCGCGACGAAAGTAACGGTGGCAGGATCGTCCACCGTTCGTGCGTGAGGAGGCAGACCCGACTGCACAGTTCGGGTCGCCGGATCTTGCACCGGGTCAAGCCTCCCTGCCGGCGCGTCCGATGGCGACAGCGAAAGGTGAGGGCACCATTGAGGTCGCGGCAGCGTCGGTGTTGTGCTCATGGTGGCCGTGTGAGGCGTGCAGACGGCGGAAGCGGGCTGCAACATCGCCGGCGACGGTAACCGGATTGCTTTTCCCTCCCTTTTTTCAGTGTTTTTCTGCACTAGAATCGGAGTAGAATCATCGTGCTGATAACGTGTTATGAATAGTGTGATTAATAAAAGAAAAATGAAGGAGTTTGGGAGGAGATGAATCCGGTTGATGAGCCCCCAAAAAAGAACACCGTTTCTGTTTTTCATTTCATTTTCTAATTCGTTTATACAACATATATATATAATAGAGGGGATACTGTATTTTGTATGTATAACAATGACATACATACTAGTATTTATACATATTTTATAACATTTTTCTTTTTTTTTCTTTTCCTTTTCCAATTTTTTACAAGAGGAAGTGCTTTGGTTCCAGAAATCTAGATCAACATGGATCAACCAAGGAGACCGTAATACTCGGTTCTTCCACCTCACCACAATCATACGAAGGAAAAGGAACAGAATTGAGGGCTTACGCAACAGTAATGGCGATTAGGTTTGGGATGAAGCTGCCCTTCATGACATGGCTACCCAGTATTACCATCATCTGTTCACTAAAGAGGTTCATAATAGACCTAAGTTGATTAATGCTGTGCAATTTCCAGAATTAGAGGAGAGGGAGATGATGCTGATATGTAGAGGAGTAACTGATACCAAGATTAAGAGGACTATATTTGACATCGGTGCTTTAAAAGCTCCAGGCACAGATGGATACCAAGCTGTATTTTTTCAGAACCAGTGGAGCATTGTGGGTCCGAATGTATGTAAATTCGTGAAAAATGTATTTGAGGGGACAGAAAACTTTACAGGTAAGAATCTAACTTACTTAGTCCTGCTACCTAAAGTGGACCAACCCGAGTATATTGAGCAATTCAGACCCATTGGGCTTTGCAATGTAGTGTACAAGGTTGTTGCCAAGCTACTAGTTAGTAGAATTCAAGCTCTACTCCCAAAACTCATTGGGCATCAGCAAAGTAGTTTTGTGCCAGGGCATCACATAGTTGATAATGTTGTGGTGGCACAGGAGGCAGTTCATTCCATGCAAGGCACTACATCCGGAAGACAGTATATGGCAATTAAAGTGGATTTGGAGAAGGCATATGACCGACTCAGTTGGGCCTTCTTAGCAGAATCTCTCCACCTTGTTGGCTTTCCCACGACATTAACAGATCTTATCATGCAATGTGTGACTTCATCTACTATGCAGGTGCTGTGGAATGGTACTAAAACTGCTCAATTCTCTCCCTCAAGAGGTGTTAGACAGGGGGACCCTCTATCTCTCTATTTATTTGTGATTTGCTTGGAGAGACTTTCGCTTTTAATCAAAGACGAGGTACACAGAGGCCATTGGACACCTTTGAAGATTGGAATGCGCAGCCCCGATATCTCTCATCTCATGTTCGCAGATGATCTCATTCTCTTTGGGGAAGCTAATGACCAGCAGATGACAGTAATGAAGCGATGTTTGAAGATGTTCAGTGATGCCTCTGGGCAAAAGGTGAGTCTAGCTAAAACTCAATTATTCTTCTCTAAGGGTGTTGGACATGATATGGGTGCACGACTTGCAGAGATGAGTGGCTTTTCTGTCACTAAAGATCTAGGAAAGTACCTGGGCGTGCCCATAATTCATGGCAGAGTGGCTAATGCAACTTATTGGAACATTGTGGATAAAGTGAGGGGGAAATTAGCTTCTTGGAAAGCCAATAATCTCTCATTAGCAGGGCGCATCACATTGTGTAAATCGGTGCTCTCGGCTATCCCTATTTATACCATGCAATCCACTAGCATTCCCAAGGGTGTATGTAGGGAAATTGAACGGTGTTGTAAAGACTTCATCTGGGGCAGTTGTGCTAAAAAGAGGAAGATCCATCTACTGAATTGGGAGACACTCTGCTGTCCAATGAACTGTGGGGGATTAGGTCTGCGGCAAATGGACAAACTAAATGATGCCTTTCTCATGAAACTAGCTTGGGGTATGATCAATCAAACTGACAGCTTATGGGCTCAGATTTTGGTAGCAAAATATGTTTTGAAGAGCGGGGATGACTGGTTTATTAAGCCCTCTGGCAGAAAATCCCATTTATGGAGGGGGATCGAGAAAATTTGGGGACAGGTGCTGGAGGCATCCAATGGGTAATCGGTAATGGTTTCTCTGTGAAGTTTTGGATTGATAACTGGTTGGAGGGCGAACATTCACTTCTAAACCATGCACTAGTGATGTTGGATAGCTCGGAGCTCAACAAAAAGGTTCACGAGTATGTTACTGCGAGTGGTGATTGGAACTGGGATGTCCTCGGCAGGCTGCTACCTGCGGATATTATCTTGAAGATTCGTGCATGTGCCCCTCCTCACCCTGCGGCTGGCCTTGATACTATGATATGGAAGTCATCACCTTCAGGTATGTTCATTATTGCATCAGCCTATCAAGATTTGCATAGTAATGTTGAACTTGATGACTGCGACTTATGGAGCCGGGTGTGGAAATGGAAAGGTCCCCAAAGGATTCGTTCATTCATGTGGTTGACAGTGCATGGTAAACTATTAACTAATTGTGAAAGAGTTAGGAGGCATTTAGCACATGATGATGGTTGTGGCGTATGCCATCAGCCGGAAACAACCTTACATGTTCTAAGGGACTGCCCCAGAGCTCGTATGGTGTGGGTATCATTGTTGGACAGGGCGGTGTTGCCTAATTTCTTCCACTGTGATCTTGTGCCTTGGATTAAACTAAATCTATGTAATAATTGGAGAGACATTTCCGATTGTGAGTGGAAGTTGATCTTTGGGGTAACCTGTTGGCTCCTGTGGTGAGCTCGGAATGATAGATGGGCCAAAGGTGATTTAAATATCTTCTTACATGTTAAGGCTGTAATTTCTTATATTGAGGAGATCCGGTACGCCTTTACCATGGAAGAGAAACTTCTGGGTCTCAATGAAAAAGTCGAAGTCCCTGTGTGGTGGAAACCGCCTCCTTTGGGGGTAGTTAAACTAAATACGGATGGAGCTGCAAAAAATAACCCGGGTCTTGTGGGTGCGGGAGGCCTATTACGGGACGAGAATGGGCGTTTCTTAGGAGGTTTTGCTAAAAAGCTCGGATTCTGTTCTGCTCCAAAGGCTGAACTTTGGGCTGTTTTGCTGGGCCTAGAGATGGTATGGGACTTGGGATATAGGAAAGTAGAGCTGGAAGTTGACTCTCAATGTGTGCAGCAGTTTCTTCTGGGTTTGGAACCCCCGAGGAATGGACATTTTGCTCTTGTGAGCAGGATTCATTCCTTACTTCGCATAGAGTGGAGTGTCAGTATTACTCACATATATAGGGAAGCTAATAAACTGATGTGTTAGCTAATTTGGGTTGTAATGTCTATTTTGACTTTGAATCGTTTTTTGATCCTCCTCACTGTATTCATGAGGTTTTGAGATATGATTGTCTGGGAGTTGCCCAGAGTCGCATTGTAAGGCCTAGTATCCTTATTATGGCCGGTTAAGGCCACTGTTTTTACCAAAAAAAAAAAAAGAAACTCTCCGCATCATTCTCTTCCACCATCAAGAGATTTCAAGAAGTGGCATAAATCAAAGCAGAACAAAACAAAAAAAAAGATGGCCATCAATTCCTGTTTGCTACTAATCACCTTATCGGTGATGTTCTATGTGGCACAGATTTAGATTTGGCAAGTCTCAAGTGCTTTCCTTGATGAGAAACGAGTGAAGATATACAACGATGCACATACAATTGTGCCCCGTCCAATTTAATAGAATGAAAAAGAGAGAAGAGTTGTTACTTGGTAAGAGAAGTTTGCTAATGATGAAAGGGTTTTTGGATGGAAGAAGTTGTGAAAACTTGTAAGGAGGTGACTAATTAAGATGTGGAAAGGATGTTGTTTGGGGGGATTGATCATCTCAAAGTAGTATATCAATGTTAACTCATTTTATATTTTCATGTTTAGAGGTTTTCGGGTTATTCCTTATAATAAAGAAATATTTTACTAATTCTTATAATTAAGTAATACTTTGAAAATAGTTATAGCATTTTACATGAAAAATTAGAATGGTGTGGATTTTACACTAATTATAGCACTAATTATGAAAAAATGAGTAATACTTTGAAATTAGTTATAGCATCTTAGCATTTTACATGAATCGTTGGAGATAATCTTTTGTAATTTTTTTCTTGGAGAAGTTTCATATTCATCAGCCGTTAACCTTTTTTCACATGTTCATGGACCACATGGGATTGCACCCAATCATAGCATGCCAATTAACAATTTAATTTTAATCTTCTTTCAATGGGTGTTAACTCTTTTTTTTTTTGAGAAAAAATGGGTGTTTAACTCTTAAGTACACTTTGAGTGATCAAAAAATAAAAAAATAATTAAAAAAAAAACACACCTGAAGATTTGTTTTTCTTGTTGTGCTTTAAGTCAAACGCGGCAAAGTTAGGGGGCTTGATGTGTTAAGGAAAAAAATTAAAGGAAAAGTTCAAATTTTGAACAAAGAGGGTCCGAAGCATCTGACGGGTCGGGAGGGATTCTTAAAACTCCCAAGCTAACGTGTGGGTCCCCAATAGGTAGAGCTAGTGGTTTCCTTTTTTGGAAATGGGCCAAGATTTTAAGTTCCGTTGGCACGTGTAGGCCCACAACAGGCAATCTGATCTGACGGTCATCGTTTAATTCATTTGAAGGTCTTTTTCTTTTACACTTTTCCACAGATTGAGAGAAAAAGAAAAGCTCCCGTTCAATAGACTTTTCTATTGGAGATTTGTTTGATATCGTTTCCATGTCTTGAATTTACTCTTATACCATGTTGTTTCAATATTTTTCTATTTCCTTGTATTGCTATAATAATGGGTCCAACAATTTCCTATTCTACATTATCAGTATTAGATAAAAAAAAAGTAAAATATTAAGAATTTTTTCCTTTTGGCTAAGTCTCCCAAGAGAGATTTTCTTGTGTTTTATGTCAAAAGAAGAAGGGTGGTTTTTTCCAAAAAAAAGAAGAAGAAGAAGGGTGTTTTTATTTTTTTATTTTTTTTGTCGAAGATGTTTTTATTTTGTTTTGTTTGAGCTCTAGCTAGTCATTAATACTGTCCGTTCATATATCTTTCTTGTAACTTAAGATTAACAACACTTAATTCTACAGTTCCATCTCCCTCAATACATAACACGTTTTCGTTTAAAATTTTTCTGTCGTTAAAAAACAAAGAAAAAAATGTTACAAAAAAATGGCGTTACGCACAAAAACAAAAAAAGAAAAAAAAACCACTACATAAATAAAACTCCCCCCACACCATCCTCTTCCACGATGAATAGATTTCAAGTAGTGGAATAAATCAAAGCAAAACCCAAAAAAAAAAAAATGGTCATCAATTCCCGTTTACTACTAATCACCTTATCGGTGTTGTTCTATATGGCACAAATTTGGCAAGTCTCAAATGCTTTCCTTGATGAGAAACAAGTGGTGATATACAACTTAGCACAAAAAATTGTGCCCGTCCATTGCGAATCCCTTGACCATCACTTAGGACGCCGTAGTCTCTATTATGGGTATGATCATGCCTATAAAATCAAGTTTCGAGACAACTTGTGGCCTGCTGAAAGCCTGAAAGTACATTAATTCGATGCTATGCAAAGATTAAAGGAGTACCAAACATTGATTGGCTTGCTTATGATTCTCGTCGTCATGGGGATGATTGCATTACTTCGTCTTGTATATGGAAAATTTAGTGGTTTTGGGGGTTAATAATTCTCATAATAAAGGAATATTTTACTAATTTTAATAATTAAGTAATAATTTAGAAATAGTTATAGCATTTTACATGAAAAATTAGAATGGTGTGGAAATTGAAATGAGATAAACCTATAGAGCTGATATGGATCAACATAAGCTTTATCATGGATTAAAACGAATTAAGTAGCATTTCCCCTAAATAAAGTCTTCCGTCAAGTTTTGTTAGTAGAGAAAATCATATTCTGAGACGCCCCGACCCGTATTTACCGTACACAGTAAACACGTGCCGGAACTGTGACAACCCATCCAAATTAAGCCCAACAAACAGTATATAAAACAATAAACTGGTCAACGGCCCAATAACAAAAACTGTAATCCGGCCCTTCGGCCCATCAAGTGTAAGTTTCCCTAGGCTATATGACAATCATATACAAGCTAAAGATGCAGCGGAAGCAAAGGAAACTTAGCCAAGAACCACATGTGAAGTATATAAACCGTATAATTAAAATTTCGTACCTTGTTCGGTTAAGGTCTTTCACCCAACTGCTGGAACCGAATCAGTTAGAGCCAGACAAAGGCCTCGCCCCTCTACGGTATCCACACGAACCGTGATCAAGGTGGTGTCGTCACACGACCCAACTTCCGAGCACTCCCGGACTGGTGTGCTAGCAACAGAATTTCCGGGAGCATTGTGTGGTGTCT
>JAKUCV010004015.1:0-35494 GCA_028386065.3 Turnera subulata | reverse complement strand
AAAAAAACATAAAAGAGTACAAATTATGTCAATTGGGAGAGATGGCTGAGTGGACTAAAGCGTCGGATTGCTAATCCGCAGTACGAGTTTTTCGTTACCGGAAATGACCAAAGAACAAAAAAGCCAAAAACTGCTAACCGAGAAAAGAAAAGAAAAACCAGGAATGAGGGGTCTGCTACATATCCTCTACATCAAAAGGGAAAAATAAATGAAGAGAAAAGAAAAACCAGGAATGAGGCAAAAGGTGTAAAGAAATTTAACTTACAAGTGCTTTGTATTAACCAGCATATCAAGACCAGGTGTTGTCCCTGTTGAGACTGGTATTGGTCCGTTAAGGTTGTTGTCACTCAGGTCCAGCCAATAAAGATTAGACAAAGTGCCTATTGAAGGAGGAACTGCTCCACTAAAGCCATTAGAATTTAGAGACCTGTAAGTAACATCCATGAGGAGTTTCAAATATTACTGAAGCCAAATGTTTACAATATGCCTATTGAAGGAGGAACTGCTCCACTAAAGCCATTAGAATTTAGAGACCTGTAAGTAACATCCATGAAGAGTTTCAAATATTATTACAATATGCACAAAAGGAAGAGGCAAAGGCCACATATCAGATCCCTATTCTCATCTTGCATTACAAGATGAAATACTTACAGAAAAACTAGCCGCTGTAGAGATCCAATAGAGTCAGGGATACTACCAGAGAGATTACAACCAACAAGGACCCTACAATAAGGAGCAATTAAAGGAGAGGTAAATGAGAGGATTGGAACCGAAAACAAATTTGATTGTCAGTCACTTCTTTGTTGAAACAACATATGTCCTCACAAATTTTTCAGCTTCTTCAAATTTCCAATTGATGAGGGAAGAGATCCACTCAAATACTTGTTGTATGATAGATCCCTGAATGAAAGACACCAAAATAGAAGGTAAGTGACAGTGAACCTAACCAAGGAAAACAGTCTCCTGAGCTACATCAATGCGACCAGAAATTATATGTTAGTCATCTCAACTCAAATGTAGCTATGGTTTCCTGCACACATTTCCTATTAAGTTGGATCATCTGCCTAGCAGAACGGGGTATTAAAGTCTTCACAGAGACTTACAGAATCTCTAGTTCTGATAAGGATGAGATTTCTTCAGGCAGTTGACCCTTCAATCCCATGGCTGACAATGTTCTGCATCTCAGAAGCAATCTCAAATGAGGATAAAGCGAATTATGTGCCGTTATCAATATCAATCAAGTTACTTGCAGTAACTTACACATTAATTACACGAGAATTATTGCAGGAAATGCCTTCCCAACCATCCCCGCAAGGGTCTGCTCCCCTCCAACTGGCTGGTACATACTCCCATGCATGCTTGAGAGCATTCACTGCAGCAACTGCCATGGGAATCAATGAGAAGAGAAGGTTTTAAAAATCAACTACACCGGTTAGATTGTGCATTCATACGAAAAAGAATTGAGTCTCGTTGAACAAATGAACGGAAAATATTCTTACCGTCACCGGAACTCCCAAGAGTTTGTTTAGTTATGAACCCTGTTTATTTATGTTAATAAAAGGTTCCCTCTGCTCCCATCTATCTATTTCTCCAATTTAGAGTTTAGACTTAAGGTTTACTCTTTTCTTCTGTGAATTTATTTATTTGCTTAATTTATCCAGTATTATTATTTAGAAAGAGATCAATAAACTCATAAGGAGTACTTCAAAATTTTAATTATTCCTAATATAATCAAGTCTAAAACTCAGTTCATAACTGATGATATTTGGGAGTTTCCAAATGATTACATCATATGTGAAAAAGGAAAGAAATTCTACATTAATTATATCTAGTCAACTAGAAAAATATTTTAAGATCTTTATAGTTAATATTGTTATACCTTGGATTTACCTAATGGAGTTAAGAATGTGTTTTTGATTAGCAATACATTTTGAGGCCTTATTTCTTACAAATCGATCTTTTATGATTTTTGTTTGGGCTTACTTTTATTTTTCCTAAACTTGGACCTTCAGGAAAACAAAAGACTTTAATCTGTTATGATTTCCTATTTGGGCTTCTAATTTATTTCAGACTTGGTCTTTGAGAAAAATAAAAAGGCCTAATGCTTTGTTTTGGGACATATGTATGCAAGCCCAAAATTTTTGCATATGTATGTCAAAAATCCATTATCCTTTAAAATATTTACAGCCTTACAAATTACAATACTATATGGATGTTTGCCTATATATAAAACTCACCGTTTCACTCTCAATTTTACTTGTTGTCCACACAATAATGATCATATTTAAAGAAGTCATTATCTTTTTTTTTGTTTCCCATCCGGTATCGAGCTTTGCCCCAACTAATCCGGTTGACCCGCGTCGCACACCTGAGTATGGTGGGTGAGTCTCCCAATGGGGATTTTCTACGTATACAAAGACTCGAACCCGAGACCTTACTTAAGCGGAACCAAATCGCTTACCACTTGGACCAATTCCACATTGGTTAAAGAAGATTCCACATTGGTTAAAGAAGATATTCTCTTACACGCGCAAATTGAGACATAAAGAGAGGGCTTTGTAGGTTTACTATTTATCTTTACTCCAAAACACCATTGTTCATCCTTGCACTAATTCCAAACTAGAAATTAAGATGAAAAAGGAATCTCTATGTGCACTTTGTTACAATGTGAGAAGTATTTTCAAGGCCTCATTCATTCAAAACAAACCAGGAAAAGTGTACCTTTAGATTAGTAGGGTTTCTAAGCATCCAGTCAAAAAACTTGAAGAAATTACAAAGGAAGAGATTGGAGAAATTTTTCTAGCTGAGTACTACAAGAAGGCAAGTAAAGCAGTAGAGAAACTGAAAACACACTAACGACTATTTTTGTGAAGTGAAGCAAAACTTCTAGGGGAAGATTTGTATAGGAGACTTCTATACAAAATGTTCCATAAGTAAGCTTATTTTAAGGAGTCTTTAGTGATTAAACACCTACTTATTGTTGTGGGTTATAATTAGACTTCCTACCCGTACTCCACCACTATATTGAAATAATAAACGTTTTCGGGAATTTTTTTTTGACTTATTTCATTCTGATTGATTTCACTAACATTCGTAGCAGTAAATTTAGTTACATTATATAAGAAATAAAAGAAATCCTACATAATTACAATAGTCAACTAGAAAAGATATTAGAAGGTGCCGAATCATAACCTTAACTACTTAATCACTTGTGGCATACATCATGACAAATTATCTCCTCAATTCATGTGGACAAATCAAAATTAAATATTCATGATGACAAGACTGATGTTAAAGAAGCCGCTTTTATGGCCCAACTTGAAATGATTTCGTTGACACAAAAATTTATGGATATAGACCATAACCGAAGATGTGAGAGAAATTTAAAAAATAAAGCCATGCCTTACTTTTCAGCGAAAAACAACACAAGGATAAAACCAATAACAGTATGTGCATGAAATTCCAAAGATCAGACTAGTTCTCATTTTAATCTAAAACTATGGAAATTGTTGCTCACGTATAAGCATGACAGACATAAATCTAGCTTTGAGAACTTAGTCAAACAAATCAATGAACATCAACCTGTGACCAACAGTATGCAATGTTGATTCTTTCGGTTGAGTTGGCATCAGTGAGAAGAGACCTTGACTTATGAATGCCTGCATAAATATTCTCATGAAGAAGTTGATTTTTATAAAAGAAGAAAAGATCAAAGAAGTGTTTCCTGATAGACAGGAAACTAAGAGCCGAAAGACATCCAAAAAAACCAAAAGATATATCACTAAAAGATCTCCTAAAGATGGATTTCTAAAAATAGAGTTTCCAAACGATTTCCAAAAGATGTGGCGACCGCATATTGATTCGGTTCAAGTAGATTATACATAGAATTCTAGAATTTATAAACCACTCCTATGTTTCTAATTAGTACACGTTGCACTCATCATCACCACTAAATAACTTTCTACAAATTTCTTCAAACCAGAATTCTCTAGATAGTTCCTAAAAGCATATCCTCACAACAATTCTGGAATTACACTAGAATTTTCTAGATTGTTCTTCATTACAATAGGATCAATTCCAACAGAAGAATGGTTCTTGCCATTTCAAGAAGTCTATATGACCAAATATAAGAACATAAATACATCAGTCATAGCTAACTTACCGTCATTAATATCAGTAACCGATGCTACCATACAAACTTGAATGGAAGCAACCAGCAGAAACGCCAGAGTTCTTGGACCCATTTTCTCATTGAAACCTTCGTTTTCTGAGCTCAATGCTTTACAAACGAATACCCCCATTTGTCTTGGTGGTAAAAAGAATACTGTTCCATATAAGGAGTTTTCACAATAAGAAAATTTGCAGCAACTTGTCGTCCTATACGTAATATGCACCATGTCAAAGGGTTTGACTTCAACTACTTTCTTCCTTGTGTTTCACTGTGAACCACTAAGAACCTGTGCTCATTTTTGTTTCATTAAACATAATGATCAATGACTTCTCACAACAATCATCCTTGTTTTTTTCATTAATTTTTAACGTACAACTTGGGGGCCAGCGTGCCAAATTTTGACTCAGTATTTTTGAGAAAATAATCTATTTAAGGAATTATGTTTGACATCTCTGCATATTTGTAGATCAAGAATATTATATATACAACAGGAGGAGTTTTGAAAATTCAAACAGATGCCCGGTCACAAAGTTTTAAATTATAGTAGGGTAACTTTCAATTATTCAACAGGAGGTTTGAAGATTCGAATAGCTGTCCGGTCACAATGTCTCAAATCATAGTGGTAATTTTCAATTATACTCTACTACTCATACACATATGCTGCTTACTTTTACTAGGTTTTAGAGAGGCTACGCCAAATTCTGTTGATCCAACCAACGGGCTTGTAGCTCATTGGCACTTTTGTGTCAAAAGAGGGGTGAGGTCTCGGGTTCGAGTCTCACTCTCCTCGACTGTATCAAAAAAAAATTCGGTTGATCCAAAGCAAGCTTTTGCTGTTATTTTTAGTTTTATTTTTATGTTAGTATCCAGATTTCAGACATTCAGTACCCTAACGCTTGGTATCCACATACAGGAGGATTGGACAAAGGATTCCAGAAGTTTCTTATGTATTTTTCATTCGAGTTCTATAATTAATGTGCGTTTTTTTTTGTGTGTATTTTTCATGATCGAACAAACATGAAAGCCGACATCATAGACATGATTTCAGGTGGGTTCGACACTTCTGCCACAGCCATAGAGTGGACATTCTCAGAACTTTTAAGACATCCCCGTGTCATGGAATCTGTCCAACAAGAGTTGCAAAAAGTTGTCGGAATGAACAGAATGGTCGAGGAGGAAGACCTGTCAAAACTCATCTACCTGGAAATGGTGATCAAAGAGAGCTTAAGATTGCATCCAGTTGCACCATTGTCTTTTTTTTTGTCGAAAGGGTAAATATATATTAATTCAAACCGAGTACAACATACATATTACAATAACATAGATTGCTAGAAATTAGGGAAAGAACGTAATTAAAAACCACAAATATAGTGGAATAAATCCACATACAAAGTATGAACCATAAATACAAAATGATTACACTTAGATCCGGACATAGGCAAAGGTTAGAACACAAACCAAAGAACTTGCATCTGCCCATGAAAGGGAGGACGTGATGTCCGCATAAAGCAGGACTAGCCCCAAACAGCAACCAAGTTCGCATACAGTGGTCGGCAGCTATCGGCTTTAACTCTGAGACGCGAGCAAGCCAAGCAAGAGCCATCACCGGAGAAACGAAAGAAAGCCAATATCCGCCCTTGAGAGTAAACACTTCACAAAATGCTCCATACTTCACACTATAACACCAAACCGTCACCTGCAACAGACCCAATTCAAGGCCACTGGGAAAAAGGAAAAACAACTCGCCATCTCTTGCCTTTGTATCCGTAGATCTAGAAGCCTCGAGGTTGAAAGCTTCAGATCCATAGAAGCCAGGAGAACAGGCCAAGGAGGAAATGCTGAGAGTCTCCAACAACAAAATGATGGATTTGAAATCCATGTACTAAACACCAGATCTATTGCAGATCTACTAGATATATGTATAATAAAGGCTAAATAACACTTACAAAAAGAAAAATGGCTTTTTTAGAGAGAAAAGGGGGGGACTCGTTTTTAGGATTTCTGTTTAACTACTCGAATATTGGCATTTTTTTTTTTTTTAGTTGCACCATTGTCTGCCCCACACGAGTCCGTGGAGGATATAACCATCAATGGATATCATATACCCAAGAAGTCGAGAATAATTGTAAATTCCTGGGCTATTGGAAGAGACCCTGATGTCTGGTCCGACAACGTAGGAGAATTTGTCCCTGAAAGATTTCAGGACATAAATATAGATGTCCGGGGGACAAGACTTCCAGCTTATACCATTCGGTTCAGGACGCAGGGGATGTCCAGGAATGCAATTAGGCTTAACTACTGTGAGACTTGTTCTAGCGCAGCTACTGCATTGCTTTCGGTGGAACCTGCCAGATGGTATGCAGCCTATTGATGTGGATATGAATGAGGTTTTTGGCCTGTCGATGCCAAGAGCTAGTCATGTGCTTGCTTCACCAACTTATCGCCTGCTCTGTTAAAAAATCAAAGGTTTATCTATGGCAAGAATGCTGGAAGATTACTCAAAATATTTTTTTACTGGATACTGGTGTTGGAGGTCTACATATAGGTGAATAAATTATTGATATGTGTGTGTGCCGTTGCATAAAACTTGTAGACCTAAATCTTGAGCGCGGATCAGACTATGAAAGCTCTTCCAAGGAACAAAGGCAAGGGCTTGCCTGCCCACATGTACATCTAAATTTCTGTTCTGCTACCGGCTTATCTTAAAAAGTGTTTCAATTTTAAAGAATCATAAGGTGTGTTGTGTATATACATAAATGAGTGACAACCAGATCATCCTGTCGACAAATTTTCTCCCGTCGATGCAGTTGAAGAATAGGATGCTAATCTTTGCGGAGAGGATAGGACAGGTTCAGGTGGGGTCTTCAAGTTCTGCAAAGGTCCCTCCAGCATTTCTATAACCTTACTAATTGATGGTCTATCAGATGGATTTGTTTGAATGCACCATAAACCAACTATTGTCAGTTTCTTGACAATTTCAATTTCCTCTGCAGCTGTCACACCCTGCAATATTTCATTTTCCTTCCCTTGTTCAAGACGTTTATAAATCCAATTTGGAAAAAATTTCTCGCTGGTGGTATCTTCTGTCCTATCATGATGATCATTGTCTCTGCCCCCAGCCATTTCAAGAATCAACATACCATAACCATACACATCAGACTTGTGGGATACTGCCCCAAAGCGTCTGTTAAACACTTCCGGTGCTATATACCCAATGGTCCCTCTAGCTTCCTTCATTGACATGATACTCTCTTTCCTGTTGCCCAGTCTTGCAAGTCCAAAGTCAGAAATCTTGGGGCAAAAGTCTTCATCAAGAAGAATGTTGTGCGGTTTTATGTCGAAATGCACAATCCTTGTGTTGCATCCACGGTGCAAGTACTCGAGCCCTCGTGCAACCCCCACTGCTATCTGGTACAATTTATCCCATCCCAAGTGTCTACTAGGTTCCAATGCAGCATTTTTCTTGTTTATGAACTTTTCAAGGGAACCATTGGGCATGAAGTCATAGATGAGAGCTCTTTTGCTACTTTCTAAACAAAACCCCACTATAGTGACAATGTTTACATGTGATGTTCTGCTAATGCTTGCAACCTCATTTATGAACTCTTCCCCGTTACCTTTTGATTCGTTTAGTACCTTCACTGCAACAGGACGGCAGTCTGGTAGCTGTCCTTTGTATACACTTCCGTAACCTCCCTGACCGAGTTTGTCATTTAAGGAATTGGTCATTTTCTTAATGTCCGAAAAAGTGTACCTCTTTAAAGCCAAAGGACCATGCTTTCCTATGACTGTCTCGATATTCCCATTATTCGAGTTTTTGCGCTCTTCTGCACTCTTCTTTCGATGACGAGCATAAACCCCTGCAAGGAGCAATAGAAGCAGCAGGGCAGCCCCACCAGCAGCAGCTCCAACGATAATGCCAGTGCTCGATGACTTGGAGGATTTTCTGGATACTCCCGGCTTGGATTGTCCTGCATCACAACAAGGTGGTGAGAGGTGGAATGAAGCAAAAGGGAAGAGATGACAATGTAACTTGTCTCCTTTTTTTTTGGTTTAGTATTCCATAGATTTGTAAGAGTACCTGCAAACGGCTCATATGTATCAGCAATGAAAAAGAATGGTCCAAATTGTTCTGGAGGCTTGAAAGTCTGATTTGCCAGCGCAAAGCCAATTGCAGAAACTTCAGTTTGATTGAAATGATCTTGACTAGATGGAAAGACTCCTAGGTTAAGCTCCAGGTGCTCGTTTGAACCCTTTCTGGGATTACTTAGAGAAACGGAATCTACAGGCAGTTGTAGGGAGTAAAAGGAATATAGCAGAGAGTTCTCCAGAGATGCATAGAGGGATGATGTTCCCAAGCCTGAAAATGATGGAGCTCTGAAAAGTAAAACTCCTGTAAACGGATATGCGCATTTACAGTTGGGGCTGGAAATCTGATCAGAAAAGCATTTAGCTGGCACACAGTTACGTTGATGTGTGACATATGAAGAATTGGTTGGCGAATCAATGCAGTAACTTTTAGTTGCTTCTGTTATTTCCTGACAAATTGGGTTGTCTACAAGCCTGCAAAAATTGACAAATCATAAAATGAAAGCTCAACTACTGGGAAGAAAAAAGTGCTTGAATGGAAAATTTTCTTGCACGGGTAGAGGCAATATAGAACTAGCACAGAGAAAAAAAAAATGAGACTAATTTACACTATAACAACTTTGCTCGCTACTGGTCTTTGTGTAAAATTGGAGATGAGATTGTTTCGCAAATCAACCAACTGCAGCTTCCCCGCATAGCTTGCTCCAAAGTCCAGATTCCCCTCGAGCTCGTTGTTACTTAGCACCCTGTAACCGTACCTCGACTCAGCTATCAATTTTTGGTGTAATACATGAACATATACCTAAGTGAATTTTCTACGTTTCAAACCTATTAACGAAGAAGCTACTTGTTTGACACTATGTGAACGAATGTTTGGACAACAGAAGAAGTAGCATTCACTTACACAGTTTCTAGAAGGGGAAGGCTGAAGAGGCTTATTGGAATCTGTCCTCGAAGTTGTGTGCTTTCCATCATTCTGCGAGAAATGCAAGGGTTTAATTACAGAGACGCTAAGAGTGCGATTGTTGAAATTATCACATTAAAGGTCAAGTATTTAGTGTGGAATCCCTAAGAAAAAATTAAAGAAGAGTGAAAGGTTGCAAATAGTTTCACAACAAGTTTTTCAAATATCCTGATCACTACTGATGTTCAACTAGATAATCATAGAAATTGGCAGATTCAAGTGAGCTTAGTTAGATCAGTTTGGAGGGAGAGATAGAGAGAGGCATACATTGTTGTTAAATTCTTCAAGTTGGTGATCCAAATAGGAAAATCTGTTGCATCAAAAGAATTATTGCTCATGTCCCTGTAAAAAACATGCATGTTGGTCAAAAGTTCGTAATGGCTAAAATCATAGTGAGATAGCTACAAAAATGATAAAATCGTACAGGTATTGAAGGGCGTGCATGCCAGTGAAGTTGGGAAGAGGCCCAAAGAATCCATTGTTAGACAGAGACCTGAGAAATGATAGATTAAAAGTTTCATAATTGATTTTGATCACCTGAAACATTTATCTAGTTGAATCCCAGTAGAATATATAAGAACTCTTGGATCTTTATTTCTAATGACTCCATACTTACAACTCATAGGTTTTGGTAAGGTTGTTGAGGTTTGAAGGGACAGGTCCAGTCAATAAGTTCCCATCTAATCGTCTGTTGAGAAGAAATTTTATCTAACACAAACTTGGGAAGAGGGAAAATCAGTACTAGATCACATGAGTTCTTAACCTTTGATACTCACATGACCTCCAAACTCTGCACCAAGGCAAGGGTAAGAGGAATTGTACCAACGAGGTTGTTGTTGTTAAGGAGCCTGCTCAAAAGAAATTAAATGCTCATTACAACACTGTATAGCAGAGTGAATGAATCCAAATCCAATGCTTCTTGTCCAGTAAATTTAACTAAGCTTCAAAATCCAACAAACAAAGAATGCAGCGCAACTTACACATCTATGGGTGTCATTTTCGAGCTGAAAAGTTTATCTGGGATTGTTCCAGACAGCTGATTCATTCCAAGGTGGCTGCCAATATGTTTTAAAAGATGATTAACATAAGAAAAAAACATAAAAGAGTACAAATTATGTCAATTGGGAGAGATGGCTGAGTGGACTAAAGCGTCGGATTGCTAATCCGTTGTACGAGTTTTTCGTTACCGGAAATGACCAAAGAACAAAAAAGCCAAAAACTGCTAACCGAGAAAAGAAAAGAAAAACCAGGAATGAGGGGTCTGCTACATATCCTCTACATCAAAAGGGAAAAATAAATGAAGATAAAAGAAAAACCAGGAATGAGGCAAAAGGTGTAAAGAAATTTAACTTACAAGTGCTTTGTATTAACCAGCATATCAAGACCAGGTGTTGTCCCTGTTGAGACTGGTATTGGTCCGTTAAGGTTGTTGTCACTCAGGTCCAGCCAATAAAGATTAGACAAAGTGCCTATTGAAGGAGGAACTGCTCCACTAAAGCCATTAGAATTTAGAGACCTGTAAGTAACATCCATGAAGAGTTTCAAATATTACTGAAGCCAAATGTTTTATGAATTATGACAATATGCACAAAAGGAAGAGGCAAAGGCCACATATCAGATCCCTATTCTCATCTTGCATTACAAGATGAAATACTTACAGAAAAACTAGCCGCTGTAGAGATCCAATAGAGTCAGGGATACTGCCAGAGAGATTACAACCAACAAGGACCCTACAATAAGGAGCAATTAAAGGAGAGGCAAATGAGAGGATTGGAACCGAAAACAAATTTGATTGTCAGTCACTTCTTTGTTGAAACAACATATGTCCTCACAAATTTTTCAGCTTCTTCAAATTTCCAATTGATGAGGGAAGAGATCCACTCAAATACTTGTTGTATGATAGATCCCTGAATGAAAGACATCAAAACAGAAGGTAAGTGACAGTGAATCTACCCAAGTAAAACAGTCTCCTGAGCTAACTCAAGCAACCAAAAACTATATGCTAGTCATCTGAACTTAAATGTTCCTGCACACATTTCCTATAAGTTGGATCATCTGCCTAGCAGAACGGATATTAAAGTTTTCGCCGAGACTTACAGAATCTCTAATTCTGATAAGGATGAGATTTCTCCAGGCAGCTGACCCTTCAATCCCATGCTTGACAATGTTCTGCACTTCAGAAGCAATCTCAAACTAGGATAAAGAGAATTATGTGATCATTATGATTACCAAGCAAGTTATACTTGCAGCAGCTTACACTGAAATTAAACGCGAATTGTTGCAGGAAATGCCTTCCCATTTACTCCCGCAGGGGTCTGCTCCCGTCCAATTAGCTGGTACATTCTCCCATGCATCCTTGAGAGCATTCAGTGCAGCAACTGCCATGCGAATCAATAGAAGAGAAGGTCAGAAAATCAACTACCCCAGTTAGATTGTGCATTCATATGAAAAAGAATTGGGTCTCCACCATGAGACTGACAGCGCTAATGAAGCTGCTTTTATCCCAGAAATTGAAAAGACATTTAAGGAACAAAAAATTGCTTGATAGACCATATAAGCTACCAAAAGATGTGAGAGAACTTTAATAAAAAGTTTACGCTTTATTTTACACCATAAGGAAAAAGAAAAACCCAATGACATTATGAGCATGAAATTCCAAAGACCTGGCCTAATTTTGTTATTAATGTAAGGTTCTGGAAATTGCACAGTTGCTCACGTAGAAGCATGACAGACCTCCAATCCAGCTATGAGAACTTGACACATAAACCAATGAATATCAACCTACAACTAACAAGCTGCAATCTTGATTATTTTTGTTGATCTAGCATCTTAATCACGTAAGACTACACGACTGAAGAATGGCTGTTGCCCGTTTCAAGAACTCTAGCTAATTGACTAAACATGGGAACAAGAATACACTGACATTAGCTAACTTACAGTCATTGGTATCAGTAACCGATGCTATCATATAAACTTGAACTGAAGCAACAAGAAGAAACGCCAGAGTTCTTGGACCCATTTTCTCAAGGAAGCCTTCGTTTTCCGAGTGCAATGCTTTACAACCAAATGCCCGTATTTCTCTTAGAGGTAAAAGAATACAATTACATAAGCGCTTTCAGTAAGAAAACTTGCAGCAACATCTTTCTTGCCATGTCAAAGAGTTTGACTTCAACTATTTTCTTCCTTCGACCAAAAAAAAAAAAAACTACTTTCTTCATCGTGTTTCACTATGAACCAGTACTCATTTTATTCATTAAATACAACCAACAACTACTTAATCACCAATCATCATTTTTTTTTCTTTTCTTTTGGACGTACAACTTGGAGGGCCAGCCAGCGCGCCAAACTTTGACCATTAGTTTTATTTTTTTTTTTATTTTTTTTGAGAAAATTAACATAATGAATTTATGTTGAATTCTCTTCATTTCTTATCAAGAATATATATAGAGAGTAAATATAGAATCCCCGGCCATGAACAACCCAGCCTAAAGTCTTCAATTATAGTAGGGTAACGTTCAATTTTATCCACTTACACATGCTGGTTACTTTTACTAGGTTTTAAAAAGACAATTTTCTTGATCTTGAATAGCCAAGCTATTTGCGTCAAATATTATAGTAGTCTGTCGCTGTCATTTTTTTTTTACTTCTATTTATATGTTAGGATCCAGATTTATATTCGAGACATTCAATCCTCCAAACAAGCACAATTATAATTGTTATACAGGAATGGAAATCTTAGCCCATAAAAAGGGAGAGACCGGGTCGGATACAAATAAATATACATAATACAAGGGATAACCACTCCGCGAGTCCTATAACTTTTCACGTAAACTCATTTGAGTCATAAAAACGAAAAATGCTTATTTCAGGTCCTATTGTGAAGGCCCTCTCCCCGAGGGACCCACCATATTCAGGTATTGTTACATCACTCCCTCTGCCCGATTAAATCCTTTACCATGCTGCAGCACTAGGGATTCGAACTCGGGACGTGATGCTTTTTATCCCCCTTCAAGGAGAGCACCTTCACCAATTCAGCTGCAGATGAATTGGTGAAGGTGCTCTCCTTGAGGGGGATAAAAAGCATCACGTCTCGAGTTCGAATCCCTAGTGCTGCAGCATGGTAAAGGATTTCATCGGGCGGAGGGAGTGATGTAACAATACCTGAATATGGTGGGTCCCTCGAGGGGAGGGCCTTCACAAAAAAGGCGCCAGCTGAATTGGTGAAGGTGCTCTCCTTGAGGGGGATAAAAAGCATCACGTCCCGAGTTCGAATCCCTAGTGCTGCAGCATGGTAAAGGATTTAATCGGGCGGAGGGAGTGATGTAACAATACCTGGATTTGGTGGGTCCCTCAGGGGGAGGGCCTTCACACCTATAACATTCAAAAGTTACACCATTTGAGTCCCCGTCCAATTTTCCGTCAAATTTTTGCTGACATGGCCGTTATCCTTAACTTGTCATGCACCACATCAGCTCAACTTCATTGCTGACAAGGATAATAGGCCACGTGAGCAGGCACATCACCCTCTCCCCCACTTTTCTTTTTATTTTCTTTTCTTCTTCCTCCACCCGGCAACCACCACTACCCGAGACCACCGAGCCACCCACACACCACCTGCAGCACGTCACCACCACCCCATCTCTTCATCTCTTTTTCCTCCTCCTCTCAAAAGATCTCCCTCAGCCACCAAGCACTGCCGCCTTTCCCTTCTCGCCGCTGCCACCGTCTCGGATCCAAAGAACTACCCAAACCCGAGCAACAACTCCTTCACCAGAAACAACAACAACCACCCAAGCCAAGAACTCTGCTTGAAAATCAACAACCACAAGAACCTGCGACCATCAATCACAACCCAGGTCACAACAACTCAGAGAGAAGAAAGGAGCAGAGGAGAACAAGGTCTGGAGGCTTACCCGAGATGCAACCCGACAACCCTGAGGTCTCAGATTCCCGCAGCAAACCTCCTCCTAGGCTCGCACTCTCCACTGGAGACCACCACCTGCACTGCCGGCAAAGACCCGACTACCAGCAGTAACAATCGGACCCACCACCACAAGAAACAACACACAACACATCTGAGCCAAACGCCATCTGAGCCAACAACACACGCATACCCCCACCGGAAAAAACATCTGAAGCGCCCCGACCCGTATTTACCGTACACAGTAAACACGTGCCGGAACTGTGACAACCCAACCAAAATAAGCCCAAGCATACAGTGTACACAACTGAAACCCGGGCCCAACAGCCCAAAATAAGAAACATCATAAATAACAAAACCGTCCCAATGGCCCAACAATAATAAAACAATGCACAACGGAAGACTTTAACAACTCACAAAACACTGTATGCGACACTGATGCAAACTATAGATCCGAGCCCTGTCCAAGGGATAACGCTGCAGTCTTTCTGGAATGCACGAAGCCTGTACAACAAATAACTCATCCTACGGGATGAAAGCCCGCAGGTGAGGGGTGTGTCCGAAGTGCCCACCGGGTAAAACCCATAAGCAAATATACATATACAACAACCGTAAATTCCCAAGTCACATCACCAACATCTAACAAAGGTTCTCACGAACCTTAAAAGACACACATGTGATTCTAGAGACACTATTCCAATTTTATTATCAGGGCCCCTATCACTAGTTAAATGATGGCCGTCGCCTGGTAGTCAAGCTAGCTAGCCCGTGGACCCCGCCCTGGTACCTCCACGTATAACTGGCACAGACAGGGAGCAGACCCCAAGCACACTCTCCCCCAGCACCATAAAATAAGACTACCATCTGGCTGTTCCAACATTTAACTGTGACTTACTAGACGTCTAAGTGTATCCAGTTTATTAAGATTACCATTTTAGTCTTGTTACCACTATACTGTTAACCAATCATCAACACATTATCCCGAGCAGGCTCGCAGCCTCTCCGCTCGTCTGGATAATATAAACTTATTCCAAACTATTCCCATAATAGTACCCTCGGTACCCAGCTTACACATTTCTGACAATCAACAACAGTAATAATCTTACTTATAACCATAATTCCAACATCATCAATAATATCAACAGCAATAATAATTTCAACAGCATCAACGACAATAATTATCAACTTAATTCATCACACAACAAACCAGACACAGCCACAAAGTTTCATACCAGCAATTATCACATATAGCAACCAAACAGCAACTTGATATCACGGGATGTATATAAATATTTACTTAACCTCACCTTAGCCGATTACTCAACTCTGGAAACAACGATCGGTCCAAAGCCGGTTCCACAGGAATTGCTCGATATCATAACCTATACAACAAAACAATGCATACACATAAATGCACATATTCGGTACTCTATGATGCCAAACTGCGTAATAACCCATCCCGGTTCTTATCCCTTATTATTTCCATTTACCGAAAATAGTTTACCGTACGTATATCCGAATATAATTTCGGTACCATACTTTAATTAAACTCTTTTCAAAATTATTTTCAAGAAGATATTTATCATTTTTCAAAAATCATAAATTACCTTTTCTAGGAAGATATATATATATATATATATATATATATATACACTTCCAAAATTATTTACATAGAATAATTATACTTTTCCAAGAATATAATTATTATAACATAATTCCCTAAAAATATAACGTATGCTTATACTTCTAAAATATTTATAGTATATATATATATATTTTTTTTAAAGTAGTCATTATATAATAATTTTGCAAATAATATAATTCTTGTTATAATTACCTTAGTTTCTTAGAAATAATATTATATGATATTCACTTTATTTATTTCTATATAATGCTATGTATTTATATTCCCCAGAAAATATATAATTCATATATATATATTTTTTCCAGATTATAATTATAAAGGTATAAGTATTTTCCTTTTTTTTCTTTTTTTTTAAAAAGACTGGGCCAGCCCATATAAATTCTGGGCCGACCCAGAACCAAGCCCATACCCATGTCATTAATCCAGCCCAACACCTCAAGCCCAAGCCCAAGGTCAACCCTAGCCCACACTAGCCCAACCTTCCAACCCAACAGATTAAAACCCAACCCAACCAAACCCCTGGGTCAACCCGACCCATACAGACAACCCATCCGGGTCTTCAACACAAACGGATCTGCTCACCTAATTCGGGCGGCGCGGCGAGCAGCGGTGCGGTATGACCGGCGAGCAGCGGTGCGGTATGACGCGAGCAGAGGACGGCGAGGCGCTGGCAACGCTGCATGCGGTGGCGACAGTTGCGACCAGTGGTGGTGTCGCGAAGGAGAAGGAAGGCAGTGGACCCGGTGGCGGCTCGCGGTCGTTGCGGCTGATGGGAAAGCGGGTCGCTTTGCCGTGTCGTCTCGTCCGGCCGGCTGTGCTGCTGGCTTGGCGCGACGGCGAGACGCGAGGCGAGGCGCGACGGCTGCACCGGCGTCGTGAGGCTGTCAGCAGCGGTGAGCGAGAGTGGAGGCGGCGAGGTGGTTGCAGGTGGGTGGCGGCGGCAGCCCCTCCTCCTCCTTTTTCTTGTTTTCTTTTTTTTTCTTTTCTTTTCTTTTTCCTTTTTCACTCATTTTCTTTCTTTTTTCTTCAGTTTCAGTTTCTTTTTTTTTCCTCTCTTTTTCTTTCCTTTTTTTTCTTCCTTTTCCTCTCTTTTTTTTTCTTTCTCTCTTTTTTTTCCTCTCTTCCTCTCCTTTTCCACCGGCTGCCTTGTACTTAAAAACTGAAAAATTACTGTTAATCATGTGATTAACAATAATGCAGGCGGGTCCGATCCGGACCAGAAAATAACTGATACCCCCTTAGTTATTTTCCGGTGTGATTTTCCGAGAAATTCCGAAACCCGAAAAATACCAACTTAGTTCCGAAAAATCCACGGGAAAATCACGAGCGCGGGAAAACCCTCGGTTTCGAAAAATGACTCCCGATTTACCTTGAATTAATTACCCAAGATTAATTCAACAGTAAATCACGGTAAAAAGACTTCTACAGTCCCGGTAAAAATAAAAAATTTTACCCGGGCTGTTACAACATCCACAGAAACCAAAAAAATCAGCGCCCAATAAGAAACCCACCGAGAGAGAACAAGGAGGAAAAAGAAAGAGGGGCAAGGTCGGGACTTACTGCAAATGGATCCTTAACCGCCCCTGCCTCCTGCTCGGGCTGCTTTTGATCCTCCTGCTTACTAACCCCAGCCGGCACCAGGCTCGCCACCACCTCGTCCCCGGCGGCAGCTCGAATTGGGAGCTCGAGAACACCTCGATGTTTGATTCCTGGTCAACTGTGTGGGATTCGACGGCGGGCCAAGATTCATGCTAACGGGTAAGGATCTGTAGTCATTTATTTCTTTGTGATGATTGTGGGTCGAGTTCAACCCGAGACTGCAGGTGGCTGGGTTGTATTTTGGTTATGGGTTCGAAGGAGGAGCCGGTGATGTTTGAACCTAGGCTCGGATTCCGGCAAGGCAGGGGGTTTAGGACTCAGTCTCCACAGCTCAAAAAACCCCTTTAGCTCATGTGTTGTTTCTGATACAGGGCGGCGGCGGGGCGGCAGACGACGGTGATTCAATGGAGGGCGTGATTGTGGGGAAAAAGAAAGACAATGGCAATGAACAAATGAGAGCGTGCAAGGGTTTTTTTTTTAATTTGAGAGTTTTAATTTTGTTAAGTTAATCAATGGATGAGTTTTATTTTGTTAAGTTAATTTTTATTTTAAACACTAATTGTTATTAATTAGGTGTTAATCTTAAATTTTAAATCCGTAATCAGTGGGTTTTATTTTGGTAAGTTAATCTTTGTTTTAAATACTAATTGTATTAGTTGTTATTCTTAAATTTTAACTTTCATAATCAGTGGGTGGGTTCTATCTTATTTTCCATGTAATTGTTACTTTTTATTAATTATTTTCCACGTAATCAGATGACGGCCATGTCAGCAAAAATTTGACGAAAAATTGGACGGGGACTCAAATGGTGTAACTTTTGAATGTTATAGGACCCGAAATAGGCGTTTTTCGTTTTTAGGACTCAAATGAGTTTTCGGGAAAAGTTATAGGACTCGCGGAGTGGTTATCCCATAATACAAGCTTAAAGGGACCAAAACAATAAAAAGAAAGGATAGTCACATCAATGTCTTTCCTGGCTCTATGCACCATCTGCGAGTGTCCTCTTCGATGTACTGATGTAGAGAACTGCATTAAGGGAGACAATAAGATCTTCATTGCTCAACACTTGACATACAGGCAGAAATCTAATAGAAAAGAACTCAAGCTCATTACCATTGTTTCCTCTGATGAAAGCGTCGCCATATTTGTTCTTGAGCTGCCCATTTACGTACTCCTCAGTTTGTTCCATTGCAATATTCATGTATCCATCCAGGCAAGCTAGAATGCCTGCACTAGCAAATTCTTCGTATTAAGAAGCCTGAATGGAACCAAAAAGGGGAAAGGGAAATCCTAAGATAACTATATTTTGATTGATGTAAGATGATACTACAGATTATAGGGGTGAGCAAATGGTACTTTTTGTATTACCATACCAAGATATTGATAGACCAGTCCATACCATGGCAAATTCAAGCAAAACATCTTGTTATTTTGTCCAAGGATCATTTTTTTTTCTTTGATGCTAATCTATTTGAAATCCATTGGTTGAAAATCCAAAATACAAAGCACGGAGAAAGTGACTATGAGCAAAGGACTATCTACAAGTACAAGAATCACCTGGAAAAATATAAAAAAGCAAGGAGAATTACAAAACAGAGGAACTAACGACACATTTTCCGGTTGGTCTTTTCCAACTCTCCCAATTATCCAAACCCTCTATCCACCGTAAAACCCCACCTTTCCACATCCAATCCAAACCCTAATTGCCCTAATTTCAATGAATCCCACCTGATTCCCAATAAAATTAACAACTGACCTCATCTATATGGGGAACAGGTAGATCTATGTGGCATGAATCGGTCAGGTTGGTAAACGATATACCCCATCTAGCAATACCGCCACATAACCATCGATAACTTGGCGCGGTACCACACAGGAAAAATAATTTTTTTGGCCAATGATTTGCCGACCAATCCAGTACCAATATCAGTCGGTATCGGTTTGGTCAGGTCGGCACCATAATTTTGCTCGGCCTACTACAGAAGAATACAAGAAGGCTAAAGACTAGAGAGCATAGCACTGTAATACACGTTCTGACGTCCTTTATGGATGACAGTAAATGACCAAATCTGCAATTACAGCAATAAACCCAAAGAAAAAGATGGTTCATCGTATCTGTGCAGCAGTAACATACAGTCTGGTAACCTGGTATAAAGAAATTATTTTCATGTAGAATACTCCGCGACAAACTGAATGAGGACTATTTGCAAATAGTTTTCTCCTCAGACATTTCTCAGTTCCGACTGAGTATACAAGGAAACATCAAGCCACATTCACTTTTGTTCCTAATTAACAAGTTAAGTACACTACAGAGACCCACTGGCACTGCTCATCAGCTTTCGCAGTCATGAATCATTGACTTCATTAGAGACGAAAGCTTTACTAATCATATGGGGTAAACTTCTTTGACTTTCAAAAGCATATACATTTGTTCTGGAGAAACCCTTTTCAAAAGGCACCAATAAAACAACTACGCTAGATTAACCCTAAACTTAGAAGCTCTTTAGCCATCCCCTTTCCCTGCATCTAGACAATAGGGGACACAATTTCTCAAACTAATACCCAATGGATGCATCAAATAGAGACCTCTAGAGAGCAAGGAAGAAAAAAAGAAAAAAAATACCAGAGATGATAACTGACCTCTGTAATCCACCCCAGAATTGAGCTTGACGACAACTGGACGTCCACGAATCGACTTGAGGAAATCAGCAGGCGTTTTTGTAGTGGCCGAACCCTTCTCTCCTCCAGTACTCATTCTTTGCTGCTGTTTAATAGATTCAACAAAACTTCCTTCCTGGAGAGATCTCTCAACATATGAGGCGTATTTTAAAACAACCATCTATCTAGGATACAGTACACCACAAGACAACGAATAACCTAAAGTACTTTAAGCAAACGAGAATGTGATAAAAACCCACATGGAGATTTACTCAGACAAAATTAAAAAGCTCCAAAATATGCATTTTAACGTAACAGAAGCAAGAAATCAATAAAACCATAGACAAAGATGCAAGACACGCTACAACTTGGAAAACCCATATACGGAAACGGACCTAATTCACGGCTGGTCTGGAGAAGAGAAGCAATAACGATAACCAATTAACAAAAGAAAGAACCAAACCGGAAGAGTATAAGAGTCGACAAAAGTTCAAATTTTGACGGATTCACATTAATTAACAGAGGGAAAGAAGAGGCTTTACCTGTTTCCTGGTGGGTATTTGGTCTCGAAGTTGTACTCTCCACTTCAAATTTAGTGGATCTAGTAGGGGAATTAGGGTTTTCTCCAAAATAACACAAGAAGAGGGTTTTAGGTTTTTGGAGCGGCCACTGACCCGGTACCGCAGTAGCTTTAGCTAAATTAGTAATGGTGGTGGCCACTGAAGGTCAACGTGTTTTAACTTTATTTCCTATTAATTATTTTTGGTACATAACATTATTTACTAATATTCACTATTATTATTATTGGTGAAGGTAAATGTTTAAGTTTGAGAAAAAAAGGTCCTCTGGAAAAAAATATTATTGTCGGTTAGATGTTGAGCGTATTTTACCTTTGTTTACTACTTCAAACACGAAAAAAAACTTCGTTTACTATTACTATTAGTGATAAGTATTACTGTTGGTACATCGTTTTAAACAATGAAATGGGAAAATAATTCCACTTTGTGTACTATCAACGTTTTAAACAATGAAATGATCAATGAGGATGTTCATGTTCTGTTATGAATTTTATTATTTTATAGAAAATATTTTAACAGATCTATCTTCCGTCGAACGAATTAAATCTCGTTAAATAAAACTACAGGAAGACAAATATTATAAAACAATGAATAAAAAAGTCAATGTTCTTTCTTAAAAAAAAAGTTGATGATAAATATAAAGTTTCATGATTTGTTTTTTTTTTCTTGGTAATAAAGCGGGCTAAGCCCATATATATATCACTGATTTATCCAAAGTTCTTCATCCCCGATCAAACAAATAGGCCATATTTTGTTATGAAAGTTGGTGAATGATTAAGGCCCGAAGAGCACTAATTGTTTTTTTATCACGTTAAAGAGGGTACCAAGCCTGAATAACATCAGTTTCTAAGGACTTTAACTAGAAAAAGAGAGAATTTTTTTTTTTGTCTGAAGAAAAAGAGAGAATTGGTGGCTAACATTTACAGAATCTACAGGGATGACTCTATCAGTATCAGTCTTCTTTCTTGCTGGTTTTCTCCTCATCACCTTTTAAGAATCTCTTGAACCAATAAGCAGAGGATTTTGGGTGCCTAGCCAGTCCATTCTTGTAGTCCACGTAGACCAAACCAAAACGCTTTGTATAACCATTACACCACTCAAAATTATCCAGCAACGACCATGCAAAGTATCCCTTCACATTTGCTCCATTCCTGTCAATGAAATTTTGAAGCTAGACTTAATTTTCTATTGGACGGACTGCATTGACATAAGTAACTAATGCAAGTATGCAACAAAAGTAGTAGAATGACTAGAGTCTCAGTCTACATGAAAAACACAGCCTAACATCTAATGTAATAAACTTGGATACTTGACACCAGCACTGCTCTTCTCCAATGTATGAACGGTAAACAAAAGTCAGAAACTTGTAACGTAAGCTAGTAATACTGATAAATTTCATAGAAACTAGTAGCAAGTTACACTAGACACACCATCACGCAATATTGAAGGGGAAGTAACTCACTTAATGGCCTGAGCAACACCAGCGAGGTATCCATTAAAGTAGCGAACTCTCAGTTTGTCATCAAGCAATTCATCAAGTGGGGCATCGATATCTTCATCATCCATTCCTGCCAAATGGCATCCAGGGAATATACATTTTAGTTAAATAATGTGTTAAAAACACATCATTAAAGACCATAGATATCTAGACAAACAGTAAATTTGATCCCTAAGAAAGCAATCCTATGTCACAGCTTTTCAGACATCATAATCTTCATTTGCCTCAAAGGAGACTGGAGGAGGTTGTCCTCAAAAAAACTTCGCTCCTAGAAACCAGCAAGCAAGTACCCAGAAATGCTTCACATATTCGACCAAAAGAAAAATATGATATTACAAATATTATTTGATGAATAAAATACTAGTGATACGCTGGAAAATATTACCATTCTCAGTAACATAAATGGGGATATTGTTGTATCTCTGTGATATGTAAGTGAGGAGCTTTTGTAGTCCCCAAGGACAAACATAAAGCCACTCTGATGCACCCTGGAATCCATAAAAGAGTTTTACCATTAGATCATGAATACGTTTTCATGCCTGTGCATGCATATGTATCTTCATGTATCTGAGAGAGAGAACCATACTTTCTCGCCAATTGGCTCACCCCCTTCCCATTCAGCTGATGACAATGAATAACACAAGAAATGAGAAAATTAAGAAGGAGAAGCTTTTTTTAAAAGGCTGCAGAGTTATTGAAGTCAAAACTCACCAATTCTCTCAATTTGTTGTGCTTTATAGAAATAGGGTCCTCCTGTAGTTTCAGTGATATGAGAAATAAACCTTGAAGTATAGTGATTAATGCCTATAAAGTCGGGTTTGGAGTTCCTCAGCAAATTCTTATCTTCCTCTGAGAATTTTGGGAGCTTATCTCCAAGAGTTTCACGCATTATTTCAGGATATTCCCCATCATATATTGGACCCAAGTACCTTTATAGAAGGAGTAACATGTAAATCATGCTAATCAGAAACTTTCAGGCGTTATAAGTTTAGCAATTTTCCCAAGCATTTGGGCACATTATGAACGATATAATATCAATCAAGTGGGAACTGCAACAGAAGCAGTGCTAAGAAAGTCACAAGTATAAACAAAGTGAAACTGAAGCAAGTCATCACTGAGGGCACTTGCAAGTTCTTGAGCGAAACAACTGAATTCAAAGAAACTGAAGATGGAATTTTAATAAAACTACCATCCGAGCTGGAATTCAAGTCGCCTTGCTGTAGCAACTTTATCTTCAATTTTATCTGAATTAGCTTCTGACCATTCACAGTCTATCACCAAGCCAATTTTCCCCCCTTGCTGGTCCTAAATAAATAGAGAAACAGCCAGCAGCAGAAGAAGATGTCAATAGAATGATTCCAAAAGAATTGTAATGCAAGACACAAAAGTTTAAAAATGGGTTCTATGTTGACAGCTAAAGTTCAAAAGATAAGATGGAGTGGATGAACATCGTTTCGAAATAGAGAAACGACCATTAAAACGTCCCTTCTAGGTAATCTAATTAGTGGTAGAAAGCAATTGAACAATGTACCCTGTATTTGCTTTGGTAAATGGAAACAGCTGTTGCATGAGCCAAGATTTGGTTGTGTGCAGCTAAATATGGTTCCACTGAAGAATTTTCATGTCTTCCAGGGGCAAATATCCCGATATCAAATCCATTGATTGAGGTTTGGAGGGGTTCATTAATTGTAATCCAGTTCTTCACTCTATCCCCGAAATTCGCAAAGCAAGTATCCGCATAGATTGCGAAGTACTTTCTGGATGTTTGCAATCAAAAGAAGCCATATGGAATCTTGAGCTTGAATAAAAAACTTCAGAACTTTGTATTATCTCTTACAGAACTAGCATAAAATATGTAATTCACCAGAATCTTCCAACAGAAAATCCATGTTCACAATGTTTGACCACATTCCGAAGTCTTGCATTTACAGATGTGAGCACTATATTTTGCACCATTAGTTACTGGGGACAAAGGGAGCTCCATTACTTACACAATTTCTTTATTTAACCAGCCTCCCATTGACTCCTCAAGGTGCAAGGGAAGGTCCCAGTGGTAAAGAGTTACATATGGCTCAATACCTGCACTAAGTAGTTAAATAAGAATCATCGTTGCAACACGTCAAAAATGAAACAAAACCGTCATACCCTTTTCAAGGAGAGAATTAATGATATTGTTGTAAAATTTGATTCCGTCTTCATTGACCTTTGTTCCCGTGCCATCTGCCAGTACAATAAGATCATACATATAAACATTGGGGCTTTCTTTCTGTACAACATTCTTCAGATGGACAAGACAATAAAAAGTGAAGCTGTCAGCTTAATAAGTCATTGTAGAAGGACAAAGTAAGCCTGTGGGCAAATTAATGATGTTGAAAACATAGGTCAAAAAAAAGAAAGCTACGCAAGGAAGAAGAAAAAAGAAAAAAGAAAAAAAAGAGCCAGACCTGGATTTGAAAACGTACATGAGAGGAAGGAAACTAAGTTTCCTGAAATGACTCATATTTTTCCATAAACAACAAATATAAATCAAGTGCAAGTGGATTGCTAAAACACCATTCTCATGGAGACATGATTTACCCAATGAAGCAAGACGTATGAGACCTTTTCATAACTTTTCTTTAAGTTTCAAGAAACAGTTTCGAATATCACTCTTAAGGTGCAGGCTAGTTCCTTTTGTTCAACCAGTTTGATAGGAGAACTAGAGAAGGACAGTATAAAACATAGAGAACCATAAGGTGGAACCAAAATGAAGTTGCAACAGCAATTATATCTTCCAGTGAGAACCTTCCTGAGAACCAAAAACATAAAATTTGATTCTTGTAAAGATAGCTGTACCTGGGAAGATGCGAGACCATGAGATGGAGAATCGATAAGCCTCAAATCCAAATTTTGCTATTAGCTCAATATCTTCCTGTTTATAAGATTTCCATAGGTAAAGTCCTGAACATCACGATATCAAGAAAAAAAGTAGCAAAAACAGACTAACAAAATGGAGACTTGAAGATGAATCTGTCAACTATTTTACAATATATATAGCAACGCATAGCAAGAGTGTGAAATTAGATGAACATGCAGCAGGTTTTGGATGAAAAGCTGACAAGCTCTCCCAATTGCCAAACCACGATGAAGCTTTATAACTAAGCCATTTCTCTTTCCTATAGTGGATCTGGACAGCTTTCATAAACCACAAAAAAGAATAAGAGTAAAGCAAATGCAAGGACTGACTATAGTGATTGACGGAAAAAAAAAAAAACCATAAAGTGCTCTCATTTTGCCAAATGGTGTTTGGTTGAAATTTCACAGAGACTGTAATGCCACAACAGAGACAGTAGCAGATTTTGGATGATCATTTTGATTGACGCTGACCTTATATCGGTGATAATGATCCACTGCCACATCACCATTGCTTCCATCAATAATCGTTCCTAATAACAGAAGAACGGTGAAATGTATGAGTTTCGTGACAAAATTCAAGATCAATTTCAAGACTAAAGAAACAAACAAATTGTTAAAAACAGAGTAACTAGAAGTTTGACAGGATAAGTTACACATGTGCAAAGGCTTACCCTTTTTGCGTGTAAAAGCATCCCATATGCTAGGACCTCTACCACCCTCATTGCTGCCTCCTTCAATCTATAAAAGTGGGGGCAGGAGCTGGATTCAGTGGTTGTGAGTTTTTGAATAATCTTTAGACAGTACAGAAATCACAAGCCTTAGGCTTTTGCAACCCAAATCAATTGAATGAAGGGTATTCTGTTCATCCAAAAAAGTCTTGATCTTTATGTTGCGGGTAGCTTACAAGACAAAGATAAGCACTTCAATCCATCTTTTCCATCAATACATTCTGGAAACACCAGTTTCACAGATAGCAATAACCACTCTATACGCACATTCTAATCGCACCAGGGATTGGAAAGTGCATATAAAGGGAAGACATTTTAGTTTTGCTTAGTTTCTGTTTTTGCCTCTCTGGGTCGTATTAGAACTTCGTGGATAGCAGTTAAAACTAGTAAGACGACTGAGCCAGTATCCATCCACTAACCAATGTACAATGTTCTTCCGGTAAATGTAGGAAATAGAAGAGAGAAGAAAGAAAGGAAACGAGTAGTACCCTGTTCATATAATATGCAAGAAAAGAAGAAGGAGAAGATATATATAGTTGGTTTAGGGTGGGGGCGGTGACCTGATAGGCAGAAGTGGCAACTCCAAAGACAAAGTCAGGAGGGAAATCAGAGCGAGAGACTTGTTTATGGAACAAATCTTGATGTTCCTTCAAGAACTCCTCCTTTCTCATCTTTTTTTTTTTTTCTGCTTTTTTCCTTCTCTTTTGTATTAGTTGTTCTTACCCTTCTTCCTCTTGTTGTTGTTGTTGTTGTTGCAGTAGTGGACTCGATGCGAAGGCGACAGAGTAACAATATTATAAAACCGCGAACCCTGTATTGCTCGCTTATAGTAGTAGGAGCCGGAGGATGAGCAGGAGGGTCGCCACTTGCCACTATGGCCTTTTCTCACAGTTAGCAGAGAGTTCACACGTAATAACTGATACTATTTTATTGTCTTTCTGCTGATAGTGAGAGTTGGGTGACTCCTGACTCATCATGTTTTTTAACCAGCTTTTGAACTACTCTCTTCTTTTGTCAAAAGGAGATTAACATCGAAACTCGTGATATCACAGTGCATCTAATCACTTTACTTTACTACTATTGCGCAAAATGATTATTGGTCGTCATTTCCAGATTGGCTTTTTTAACTGATTTTTACAGAGACATGAATCATGATGAATCCCAAAAATCCTAATGGACAGGTGGGTAAGAAATGAGGCCCAAGAGGTCCTGAGTTTAGGTGGCTGCTGCAAAGAGGCCCAAAAGGTCTCTATGTATCGGGCTTCAAAACCCAAGGCTCCGTTTGGTTTGGGGGTTGGGCTTAGAAAATTCTAGGTAGTATTAGGGTTCATGTAGAAATTGGTCTCCCATGTCCTCCAGAGCTGAAGTTGGTAAAAGTAAACATTTCTTTTTTTTTTTTACGAAAATGACCACTCATCGAGTAGGACAGATCAAAAATAAACAAGAGCAGTAGAATATAAGAATTTAGGTCTAATGTTAAAATAACTGCATAAAACTTTCTTTTGCAATCCGAATAAGAACTGGAACAGGTAACTTGACAAATGACTTGGCCAAAAATTAAGGCTTATTGTAGCAAATGAAGGCTTAGTTGCTGGTAATTTGTTCAGTCTTCTTTCCCTTTTTTGTCTTCACCACCTTTTAACAACCGAGCAAACCAATAAGCAGAAGATTTTGGGTGACGGGTGAGGCCATTCTTGTAGTCCACGTAAACCAGGCCGAAACGCTTGGTATAACCAAGTTGCCACTCGAAATTATCCAGTAATGACCATGCAAAGTATCCCCTCACATTTGCTCCATCCCTGCGTCCATGCAAATTGTTGATATTAGAGCTTGATCACTCGATTAGCATTAAAAACTCACTTGATTAGCATCAAATAAAGGACTCACTTGATTGCCTGAGAAACTGCAGCGAGGTACCCTTTATAGTACTGCACTCTCAGTTTGTCATCTAGCATCTCATGGAGTGAACCAGTGTCTTCATCATCCATACCTGTCAAATGATGTATAATGAGGAGAATGCTTACTCTATCAAAAAAAAAAAGAAAGGAGAATGCTTACAAAAAAATTACATCTTTTACAGAACAGTGGATATGGATGCAAGCAAAATATGACTAGTCAGACAATTCTATACACTACATTTCAGCCCTTGAATCATTTCTAAATCTAGAAAATCAATAGCAAGGATTCCACTCTGGCTAAATGTTGGCTCCTAAAATTTGCCTTTCAGGCCAAAGTGGTGGCCATCTTAATCATAGTATTTTACTGGTCATCATCATCATATAATATGGATTGACATGCAAGTGTATACCATTCTCAGTAACATATAATGGAGGATTGTTGTATCTTTGAGATATGTATACGAGAGCTTTTCGGAGTCCCCAAGGGCACACATACAGCCACTCTGATGCTGCCTGCCATTCGTAGAAAATATTCATTAGGCAAAAAGTATTTTATGCTGAAAATCGGCAAATTTAACAAGAGAGAGTGAGAGAGGAAGGGGAAAAAGTATACCCTCTCACCAATTGGCTCACCCCCGTCCCACTCATCTGCCAATAAGAAATATAGCTAGGAAATGAGAAGATTAAGAAAGGAATTTGCAAAAATCTGCTGTACTTTTATCAATATTTACCAATTCTTGCTACTCCTTGTGCTCTATAGAAATTGTGATTCTCAGGCAATTCTGTCGTATGGGCTATGAACCTTGAGGTGTAATGATTTAGACCTAGAAAGTCGTATGAATTTCTAATCAATGCTTTCTCTTCCTCCGTGAACATTGGGAGCTTCTCTGCAAGTGTTTCACGCATAACTTCAGGATAGTCTCCATAATATAACGGATGCAAGTACCTGTACCGAAAAGAGCATCAAGAACTCAGTGTAGAATTGAAAAAACTATCATATATCATAAGGAATTCATGCATGAATAGTAGATAATCATTAATCAAGTAGTAAAGGCATTGGTTGAAATAAAAACTTTCAGCTTCTCATCTCTTTTATATTTGATCCCTTCTTTTGTGAACCTCCCACCTGAACTCCTCAGGAAAAGAGGAATAATAGAAAAACTTAATGTGCACAAATAATGGATGAATCATTTGTATAGTTCAGTAACTGTTTTTAGCTACACTGAATAGGAAGCCAAAAAAAACAAAAGAGGATACCATCCAAGATGAAAGTCAAGACGCCTTGTGGCTGCAATTTTATCTTCAACTTTATTTGATTTAGGCTCTGCCCATTCACAGTCTACCACCAAACCTATTTGTCCCCCTTGTTTTTCCTGAAAAGTAGAGCAGCAGCAAGTCCAATATATTAACCACTGAAGTAAAATAAAAACAGTTGAATAGAAGTTTTCACGATCATTCCCCATCAACAAGTTCATCTAGCTGGAACACTGTCGAATACTTTTATCTGGCGCCTAATGCCTCGATCAGAACTACCTAGATGAACATGAGCTCCTCACCGCATTTGCACTTAACGCAATACTCCCCAGGAGAAGCCTCCAAAAGATGATATTTAACTATGAGGTAACACAATAAAGCAGTTTCCAGAATTGTATAAAACAAAGTTCCATCATAATGGCTACCATTTCATTCAGTTCATTTATGCTTTATGTAAAACAAAGTTCCATCATAAGCAAAAAAGAAAGCAAATTCAAACATGAAATATCTTTAAGAAAATGTTGCTTGTCATTTCTTCTTTTCATCTGTTGGCATGAACTTGAAGTTTTAAGAGCCTAATGCACATACAACAAAGTGAAAATAGGATATACCTTGTACTTGCTCCTGTATATGGAAACAGCTGTTGCATGGGCCAAGATCTGGTGATGTGCAGCCAAATATGGTTCTGTGGAAGAACGTCTTCCAGGAGCAAATATCCCGGTATCATATCCGTTAATTGATGTTTGCTGGGGCTCGTTAATTGTAATCCAATGCTTAACTCTATCACCAAAGCTTGCAAAGCAGGCATCGGCATAGATGCCAAAGTATTTTCTGGATATTTTGCAAATAAATTAGATGCCCTGTGAGTAATTATGCCAAAATAACTTTGCCAACAAATTATCTTGGTATAAAACCTCAATGGTGGTCTAGAACAACTATGGCTCTACTTGATCAGAAATTAAGAGAACGTTGATTTTAATACTTTAAAGCCCTACTATTTGTCAAGTTTCCTAAGGTGAAGGAGACAATTGAGATTCATTACAAAAATAGGCCCTTTGTCATCTCCGTTTTAGGCATCATATGAGACAAGTGTTTGCTTCCAGATAATAAGTAACTTCCAGACAAGCAAGAAAGTAGCAACTACAACTACCCAACAATGAGAAAGATACGGAAATTTGCTTGGTTGGCAAACAGGTGAAGTTCGGATAGGCTTATAGATATTCTACATTGCCATGCATGAGATAGTTACTAATGATTAAATTACTAGTCAAGAATGTTTGAGCCAATGATCAAGTAACTAATGTAATACTTACGCAACATCTTTATTTAGCCACCCTCCTATTGACTCCTCAAGATGCAAGGGAAGATCCCAATGGTACAAAGTCGCATATGGCTGAATACCTGCAGGGAGGAGTTAATTATGAATTTTTCAGCAACAAGACAAATTTTTAAGACAAAAGTTGATGTCATACCCCTTTCAAGAAGAGTATTGATGATATTGTTGTAGAAAGTAACGCCTTCTTCATTGATTTTGGTCCCCAAACCATCTGCAAGAGTGCATACAGTTAGCATGTTCAAATAGTACTGAACATGTGGAAAGCAGGGACAGGGATGGAATCAATAGTCACGAGAAAAAGATGAAGTGGAAGAGAGTTGGTAAACCAAAACTATGATGGTGCATGCTTTGATGAACAATGTCGCAGTGGACAAACAATAACAACGGTAAAATGAAACTTAATTTCAATGAAATATAAAGAACATTATCATTATGTAAAATTGTTTTCTCTCGGTCACTCCTGTGCCTCAAGAAAACCTAGATTATGTCTTGCATCACATCAGTCGAAAGTATTAGACCATTGGCCTTACAAACACATAAGTCCAATATCAAAAACAGGACAAGCAGCTTCATCTATCATCCTAAGACTCAAGTTTCAGACTAACTAATCTTAGTTCAGCCATGATTGGCTCCTAGAGGAATTAAAGAAGGCTACAATCTCACAGAGAATTGCAAGATGGATTAAAAATGAAATTGAAATAGCAGTTATTGCTACTGATACTCTGATAGCATAGCATGGAAAGAATCACAAAGGTAATGTTGCATTCATTAGGAAAACACACACCAGGGAAGATGCGAGACCAAGATATGGAAAATCGATAGGCTTCGAATCCCAACTTTGCTATAAGTTCAATATCTTCCTGCATAGCATAGTGACTTAGTACTAGTACAGTTTTAAAAGAAGAGAAAATGAGATAGCAAAACAAAGCAACGAAAGTTTTCACTTCAAGATGAATGTATCAGTTACAATGATTTTGAATCGCCAAAGTCCTCCCCTTTCCTTCGTTCTGTGACAACACCTTTGTTGCCAAACGAAAGTTCAAATTCAAGCTAGAACTACAGTAACTAGGAAATGAAAGAAAAACAGGAAAAGGAAAAGGAAAAGGAAAGCTGAATGAAAGGGAGTGTTTCATCCTAATTCTCATCACTGCGCACCTTGTACCGGTGATAATGATCCACTGCAATGTCCCCATTGCTTGCATCAAGAATGGTGCCTAGTTAAACAAGAATGAAGAAATCAGTTACTAGAGAGCTTTTAAATCAATATACAACTAAAATCCTTACTGACTAGTTCATTCTTTGAAAAAAGTCCATACCTTCACGGCGAGTAAAAGCATCCCAAATGCTAGGACCCCTGCCACCCTCATTGCAAGCTCCTTCAATCTGGAAACGAAGGGGGAAAGAAAAGAGAGGACCTTTTAATCTGAAGTTTTCAACTTTTTTCTTCCTCTACATTCCATGGCGCAAAAACCAGGGAAAACCCAGATCATAACAACTACATTCGTTTTGTCCAGTCTGGTAAATTAATACCCAGATCAGGTAAAAGTACTTGCAACCGACCAGAATGTAGTAGACGAGGATCACACAATAATAAACAGAGAAAGGGGATGAAGGGAGTGGGCGGTATTACCTGATATGCAGAAGTGGCAACTCCAAAAAAGAAAGCAGGCGGGAAGTCAGAGCGAGAGACTTCCTTGTTGAACAAATAGGGATGATCTTTCAAAAACTCCTCCTTGTTTGGCATTTCTCCTTGCTTCTTCTTCTCTTCTTACACTTGGAAATGAGTTAGTGAGTGAGATGATCAATACACGACAAAGGATCAAGTAGGTGGAGTATACCACTCACACAGAAAGCTCAAAGCAAAGTAGACAATATCCACTCTATTAGTTTAAAGCAACTAAAGTAGTGGTTGGACACATGATTGTTTATCAAATCTCGTGTCGTGTCCCCATTTCCATGGCTCACACTCACGTGGGTAACCATGCTTACCTACCATTAATCCCCTAAAGTATTATACTACTTGATATAAGACGATTTTTTTTTTTATGTGAACAAATTGAGGATTAAGATTTTCCCATACTTGAATAATGCTTGTCTGTGTGTCACGTCCTCAGATTGCTGGGCCTTTTACTAATCAGGTTTCGGGCAATCAACCAACAACTCTTGTTGATGACTTTTGGCCCTTCCTATTATGCAGTTGCCACATTTGTCCGCTCGAGAGAGAGGATTATGACGCAATTTATGACAAAGATCAGTAGTAAAGAAAGTTTACAGAGAGGAAGTTTTTTGACCCCAAAAATGTATATATACAGAGAGGAAGCAAGCAGAGTTGTTGTGGAATGACTGTAACTTTGCAAGAAGAGAAGAAAGCAAAATCTTTCCTTTCAGTTTCTCTCTCGGTTAGTTGACAAACCAATATCAGTATCTGCCACTGCCAGACTGAGATAATAAACACCGTATATCACACAGTAAATATGAAATAATCAACCACCATACAAGTTGAGTCCTCGTTGGAAACAGAAACAATGTAACTTGTTCTCTTGTCATTTTCTTGGTCGGAGAACATTGAACAGATGAAAAGATAATCTTTTTAATTCAGTTCATCTGTCCTTCATTTGCACAAAAGAGAAGAAATTGAATCATCAGGAAAATCGAGTCCCAAGCTTTATGTGTGTGTGCTCTATATGCTCTAAACCAGAGGACTGATTAACTGTTTCGTGAACACAAACCTGACACTCTCCAATAACAAANTAAAATTTGTATCATAAATTTTTTAACTTTATGAATATTAATCCGACCTAGTTATTAACCCGGCATAGCCAATACGAGCCTAACTAGGCGCGAACGAGATGTGCTCGGTCTGGTTTAAATTGGCCCATATGAGCCCAACTAGGTCTGTATGGTTTGGACTATGTTGGGCCCAACTAGGCCCACATTGGGCCCATATAGGCCCACATCTAGCCCAACTAGGCCCATATGGGGCGGGCCGGGACAGGCCCAAATAGGCCCACCCGAGCAAAATCGGACCCCATATTGGTTGGGCCGGGATGGGCCCAATAGGCCCAATTAGGCCCAAATGGGTTGGGCCATCTGGGCTCACGTGGATAATTGAATTAGATTACTAATATATGGGTTCATGGATATCCATTACCCAACCCATATAAACCCACTATTTTATGGGTTAAATGGATAAATTATCCAACTAGACCCATATAAAATTGTACTGACCCATTTATACCCATTATCCATTTATTCATGGGTTAAATGGGTAACCCATTGGGTACCCACCTCTAATTTGCACAAAAGAGAAGAAATTGAATCATCAGGAAAATCGAGTCCCAAGCTTTATGTGTGTGTGCTCTATATGCTCTAAACCAGAGGACTGATTAACTGTTTCGTGAACACAAACCTGACACTCTCCAATAACAAAAACCCAATGCTTTTGGATTCAGGTTTATATTTGATCTTGGATCCACAAGCACATTTGGCACCTACCATTTAAGAGATCAACAACTTCCGAGATAAAAGGATGGATAAAAGAGCTACATCATTTCTTTATACTCCTTCGGTCCCACTCAAACTATGTTTTACACATTCTAGATAATGTCTCGTTGATTCAAGATAATTTTAATGTTATTCTCCAAATCTATCCTCTCTTTTTTTATCTTTCTCTATCACCTTTCACATTCATAATTTTACGGGCCAAAAGCATTTGATATGTACACTATACGTTTGAAACACCAAAAAATTTCAATTACTTGGCAGTTTTTCATAGAACATATATGTTACTCTGGATCGAAATTGTTAAAAGAACAACCAGTACCTTCCTGCTCCCATTTTGTGAAGCACAGATACCAACCCTTCGCAGGTAAGTTACAGCACAATGTCAATAGAAAGAAATCAAAGCAACGAACCAGACGACCAAGAATAAAGAAGAGGAGAATATAAGAGTTCAGGTCTTAGTCTGATAAATAATGATAAAATAAGTGCATAAAAATTTCTTTTGCAATCCGAATAAGAACTGGAACAGGTAACTTGACAAATCACTTGGCTAAAAGATAGGCTTATTGTAGCAAATCTTAAGTGGTGGATAGAAGAACTCATCATATAAGTCTTTGTTCAGTCTTCTTTCCCTTTTTTGTCTTCACCACCTTTTAACAACCGAGCAAACCAATAAGCAGAAGATTTTGGGTGACGTGTGAGGCCATTCTTGTAGTCCACGTAAACCAGACCGAAACGCTTGGTATAACCAAGTTCCCACTCGAAATTATCCAGTAATGACCATGCAAAGTATCCCCTCACATTTGCTCCATCCCTGTGTCCATGCAAATTGTTGATATTAATTACAACTCACTTTGATTAGCATTACTAGTAAGAACTCACTTGATTGCCTGAGAAACTGCAGCAAGATATCCTTTATAGTACTGCACTCTCAGTTTGTCATCTAGCATCTCATGGAGTGGAGAATCAGTGTCTTCGTCATCCATACCTGTCAAATGATGTATAATGAGGAGAATGCTTACTTTATCAAAAAAAAAAAAAAAAGAAACGGAGAATGCTTACAAAAAATTATATCCTTTACAGAACAGTGGATACGGGTGCAAGCAAAATATGACTAGTCAGACAATTCTATACACTATATTTCAGCCCTTGAATGATTTCTAAATCTAGAAAATCAATAACAAGGATTCCACTCTGGCTACATGTTGGCTCCTAAAATTCGTCTTTCAGGCCAAAGTGGTGGCCATCTTAATCATAGTATTTTACGGATCATCATCATCATATAATATGGATTGACATGCAAGTGAATACCATTCTCAGTAACATATAATGGAGGATTGTTGTATCTTTGAGATATGTACACGAGAGCATTTCCGAGTCCCCAAGGGCACACATACAGCCACTCTGATGCTGCCTGCCATTCATAGAAAATATTCATCAGGCAAAAAATATTTTATGCTGAAAATTTGCAATTTAACAAGAGAGAGTGAGAGAGGAAGGGGAAAAAGTATACCCTCTCACCAATTGGTTCACCCCCGTCCCACTCCTCTGCCAATAAGAAATAAAGCTATAGGAAATGAGAAGATTAAGAAACCAAATTCCAAAAATCTGCTGTACTTTTATCGATATTTACCAATTATTGCTACTCCTTGAGCACTACGGAAATCGTGGTTCTCAGGCAATTCTGTCGTATGGGCTATGAACCTTGCGGTGTATTGATTTATACCTAGAAAGTCGTATGAATTCCTAATCAATGCCT